>JXCR01034125.1:0-13288 GCA_002079205.1 Phalaenopsis hybrid cultivar | reverse complement strand
GATGTGATGTTGACACCTTTAAACCCCATTGAAAACAACATTGATGGACTATTACCTACAAAGGATAGTGTTCAGAACAACAATCAAGAGAACCTCATCGCTCCCTCTCTTCATGAAGTATCCGGTGTAGAGGCAACCCATACTTCACAGATATTAGAACCTATTGTGAGTACTACGGTTGGTAATCCTTCTGATTCAGCTCTGNTACTACAAGTGATGTGATGTTGACACCTTTAAACCCCATTGAAAACAACATTGATGGACTATTACCTACAAATGATAGTGTTCAGAACAACAATCAAGAGAACCTCATCGCTCCCTCTCTTCACGAAGTATCCGGTGTAGAGGCAACCCATACTTCATAGATATTAGAACCTATTGTGAGTACTACGGTTGGTAATCCTTTTGATTCAGCTCTGCCACCTCGCCAAACTGATTCTTCGGATGAGGAATGACAAGTTTACACTTTCAGGAGAAAGAAGAAGAATGAAGATCTACTTGAGCTCAGGAGTCTTATGGATGATACTTTGGTTACGTCGGGTAATGGTACGCACCNAGTTTACACTTTCAGGAGAAAGAAGAAGAATGAAGATCTACTTGAGCTCAGGAGTCTTATGGATGATACTTTAGTTACGTCGGGTAATGGTACACACTTTACCAATCTGCTAGTTGGATCTCTTCCGAGAACTAGAGCCAGAGGCAAAACAAGTTTGCGATAACCCCTTTTCTTTTTCAACGCCCGGGTGTTTTGGGCTTTTTTATTTTTATATGTACCATTTTTTTAACTTTTTTGGGTGTGTTGTATCGTGTGGGTTGGGTGCTTATTTTTAGGCCCATTCATACAACTTATCTGTATATTTTCTCTTTAATATATTAGCGTTAGGGCTTATATATATATATATATATTTCTAACTTGCACGGAAATTAGATGGGAAGATTTGCGTGCATAGTTTGAAAAATTTTAAGATGTTTATATTTTGCTTTTAAATNTATATATATATATATATATATATATATATATATATATATATATATATATATATATATATATATTTCTAACTTGCACGGAAATTAGATGGGAAGATTTGCATGCATAGTTTGAAAAATTTTAAGATGTTTATATTTTGCTTTTAAAATTTAACATTTACATATATAACACTCAAAACATTAAAATAATATCAAAAATAGTATCTACCCAAACCCTTTCTTTCTCTGGCCCACCTGACCTTAGTAGCTGCAAAAGTTGGTCTTTTTCGAATGAATGTTCAACTAACATTCCATCCTGGTTGGCCTCTTCATGATCATCATTGTTAATCTCCTCCAGCAAGTGTACGACAGGTATCTGATCCTACTCCGCCTTGTCTATCCAACAAGTGTTTTGATTCTGGTCAGCCTCTTTCATCAAGTTTCGAACCAGATCTTAATTGAGTTAACCGATTGCTANCTGGTTGGCCTCTTCATGATCATCATTGTTAATCTCCTCCAGCAAGTGTACGACAGGTATCTGATCCTACTCAACCTTTTCTATCCAACAAGTGTTTTGATTCTGGTCAGCCTCTTTCATCAAGTGTCGAACCAGATCTTAATTGAGTTAACCGATTGCTCGATGATGTAAACAATAAAATTTAGGTGTCAAACATATCATTTCTCTAACATTTTGAGTCTGATATCTGTAGATCCCCCTAAAGCATCTTAGACCTCTGCATTATTTTTATTGTCCGTTGAAATATTCTCACATTAGTGAACTTGCAGTATGCATGCAGAAAAGCGTTAGCTGACAGCCAGCCACGTGTGCGGGGCAGGTTTGCGAAGAGCGAGGTTTGCGAGGCATCAGCAAAGCTTCCAGCTCACGCAGATTTATAATCAGGGAATGGGGGCCTTGATGGACGGTCCAAAATCTGTTTGAAAAATTAGGTAAATGACCATTTCGCCACTGCTTTTGCTTTCAGCTATAGTTTAAAAATAAGGGCAAAATGATCATTATGTTAAATTTGAGTGAAATGCCCAAACAGTCCCTTAGCTGTTTACATAGGTTCATTTCAATCCCAGAATCTATAAGTGTTAATTTAGTTCCCATATTTTTTTTTAACTTTGGGTTGGAATGGTTATCGGTTCGAACCATTTCAGCTCATATTAAAAGTGTCTAGGGACTAAATTAACAAATTTTGATTAAAATGACCACCTGTAAAAAGCCAGGAGACTAGTTTGACATTTTTGCTCGTTAAATTTATAACAGNTTTTGATTAAAATGACCACCTGTAAAAAGCCAGGAGACTAGTTTGACATTTTTGCTCGTTAAATTTATAACAGATTTGGAATTACATCACCGTACTATTAGTAGTAGCCAGTTATTTGTATTTCTAATATCTTTGCTTGGGTAAAGAGTATGAAGTCATTTGTCTGTAGGTCTGGAGTGAAGCTGGGTCAATGTAAATATGTTATTTAATTTTTATGAGCAAAGTAATAAGGTGCTTTGATCTAAATTACATATTCCTTTTTTTTATTCTAGTGGCCCATATAATTTATTATTTATTTAATCGGTAATTATGATTAATCTTACTAAGTGTTTAATTTGTATTGATCATTTGAAAAGACATGAGTCATCTTAAACACCTATAGTTCAATATTCTGCATTCATAACACCCTTGTATTACAAAATCTGTGCATGAGAAATGTGTTGTATGACTGTAAATAAATAACAATTGTAGTTGCATAAACAGAACAATATATGGGGAAGGGCACAAAGTGTACATTAGTCCAAACAAACAATACCAGTGACTATTAGCCCATCAAAGACATGACATAACATGGTTCAACTGAATTTCCAAGTGAAAAAAATAAATAGATAAAAGTATAAATTACTAAATCCTTATAAAATGTATATTTCCACAGCCAATTTATCTGTGATACATAAAATTTAAATATAAATGCCTAAAAAATCATTGCATGTCTGCTCCCTTATTTCACACAGCAAATTGAGTGAGGGATAATTCAAAGTGAAACCATCTTTAGCTGAACATGTGAGGAAGAGACCTCACAGCCATGAATGCATCCACCATCTACATACAAAATGAAAATCATTAGCTCGAAAAATAAAGCTGAAAATATCATCTATGAAAGAAGTAACGATTACCATATATAGATGACATAAACCTTTTAGTGTACAAAAAGCATAAAAATATTAACAATAAGATATATATATATATAAGGATAAAATACCTCGTCTGTCACTGAAGCACGAGCTTTTTGATGTCTCTCAACTATCTCCGAAAGAACTTCAATAAGACGCTTTTTCACCTCGCCGGTCAACAAGCGGCCTGCACCATATTCCTATTCCAAACCAAACTAATGAATAAATAGACAATAACAAAAGGGTGGGGGGCGCAATTACATATAGACCAACCAAAACTTACTATTTACAAATCAATCGCCCTCTTTCATCCATATTTCAATTTCTCACTCTAAATATCAAAATTCATGGTAAAGCCTTATCCCATATTTTACATTTTCATCAATAGTTTGATTGTGGCACTGAGTAAATACCGCGGTTTACTATTTCAAAAAAATCACATCACGCGGGTGGTTAATTTGAAAATATCAATGTTGGTGGCCTGTAATTATCCACCCACAAAAAAAATATATATATATATATATCATTCTAGTTAAGTATGATATTGAAAAAAAATTCATTCCTTAAAGTTACCTTCTTTATGTGCTCGAGCTCATCATCATCTTCAAGAAAGAAACCAAGGTACTTGACAGGAATGTCCACCTATATAAATTAATTAGTAGAAAAGGACAAATCAATCAGTATAATATTTCAACATGATATTTCAGGCCATTCTTATGTAGAGAGCTTGAACATTTTTCAAATCTCAGGCCATCATAAATAAAAATAGGGGCGTTTACCTACATACCACCTAATTCTTATGAATTTACATATCTAACACCCATAGTTTGACTTTTACATTTATACCACCCAAATCTTTCATATCACATTGAAAATGCCACAATTTTAACATTTAAAGTGAACTTTAGGTGTTAGATATGTAAATGCATAGCAATTGAGTGGTATGCTTATAAATCTTCCATAAAAATATCAAATTGATATGAACTCAGATTATTTTAACATGAAAAGTCTTGCTCGTATGACAATAAATTTAGTCGAGCCAATGCTTTGAGTTCCGATCGACATTTGGTAGATCGAGTTTGATTTGTTTCCACTATAAATCAGATTTCAAAGGCATCTCATGCTCATGCTTGAACATATAAACATATCTTTAACGAGATTAACGTTCATGCATTTTAAAAGAATAAACAATCATATTAGAAAAAAAAAACAAAGCATGATTGATAGCCTGACAAAAACCACGAAAAAACTATAAAAAATGATTAGAGTTTGAATAATCAAATATGACATCAAAGGTAATATATAATCTCGAAAGAAAGAAGTGCCACTTATTATTCGGGAAAATAATTTCATTCAAATGTTAGATGGGTCTACATTCAAAACAAAAATCCTTTTTTCCTATCTAATACAAAAACTAGATAAGGTTTCGATTAATTTGGGTACCACATTTCCTGCAGATGCAAACCCTTATATTAAATTACATCTTTAGAGATAAAACCTCTTAAGAATACTCTCAATTAAGGTTAGGGTTAAGCCTTCAAGTTTTTCAACGTTTAGGTTTTCAAGATTGCTCATTTGGAAATTTCAAGCAGAAAAGCACAAGTATGAACAATCATTATCAGAACTCAAAAGAGAAAAGGCAGGAAGTGATTTGATACTGAGAAACCGAGTAAAAGTTCAACTATCCTATAATTGAGCTTTAATTATTTTGAAATTGAAGAATTTATAGTTCGAATTGACATTTTATTAGAAGTTAGGGCTTATATCCTACTATATCCAATTGTAAGAAAACTTGTGAGGTGAGAACTTATGTTGTAGCAAGACACAACTTCACAACCTTAAGACTGAAGATGAAGTTTATTGTACAAATAAAATCTCAAACCTAGTCTGTAGATATACAGGTGGGAGGACTAATCTATCAGAGAATATGACTTCCCTGGTCAAGATCTCAAGGTTTCATTATTCTAGATCGTCGGTTATCTTAGTTTACTTAATACAGGGTATAACCAGATGAACCTTAACCATGGGTTACCTCATCTTAGGGTGTCACACAAACCAAACGGGGGGACCTAATCCTAGGCTGACAAACAGGACTCACACTCCACTCCCATAAGATGGATAAGCCTGGAATAGACTTATGACGTCATGTGTGATGGCATATGCCAAGGTCACCCAAGTTCCCTAAAGCTCTATGGGTGAAAAGATGAGATAAATATGGAATTGAGACTTAAAACTTGATAGAATATGATCAAGATGTCTGATATATCACCTCATCATAAAATGAGGAGACACAAAAATGCGAATCCTCCTCAACAAAATATGAGAAAGAATCCAAAGGAAAGAAGGAATATGACTTATGGCTTGACTTCGTGTAGTCAAGTTTGCCCAGATATCATCTCGGTGCCGTAGGGAATATGTCAAATTTGGACTTATAAGTCGATCTACTGTGACCAAAAAAGCCTAAATGTATCCTGCCTACATGGTGAGAACATTAAACGTATGGGTGAGAAATGAAAGCTAACCACCTAAACAAATCCAAAAATGGTCCATCATATGAAAGGTGGTAAAGAGAGACACCTTAGGGGAAAACTAAAAACACTATTTTGAGTGCAGACATAGTACATGTTATGTGGGTACTTAGCCTAAGAGCAAATTTGTCTTGAGTACGCCTAAGAGCAATTTAGTCTTCTAGTATTATTATTGTTTGATATAAATGGGCTTCTTATGTCTAGGATTAGATTTATACATGAGATTGAGTGGTTGGTCTAAAATTTAGGGTTTGGGAGAGATTTCCTACTTCTCTAATTGTAGGAATTGAAAGAAATTTTCTACCTCTCGAATTGCAGATGTTATCTTTATATTCTTATTGAGTTGTTTGAATTATTGCAATAAAAATTAGTGTTTGCCTTCCAAGTCATGATCATCACCGTACACGCGCTTATACGCGACAATCATCTTCTCTTGCGTCGTCTTTACGTACAAGCACATATAAGGCGACAAAGAGATCGCGACTCATAGTGCCAATAGCAACGTCGAGATTGCAACTATCTAACAAGTTGTGATCGCAGCTTACCGAGACCCTAAACTCGTTTCTTTCTCACCTTCCTCTATCGCACGCAACAACAACGAGATCGAGTGTCGCCTTTGTGACTGAAACCTGCGATACAATCGCGAGCAAACCTAGCTGGGAAGACAACGGGTGGGTGGCGGCACACAGAGACCCAAAACTCCCATTTTTCTCTTCTTCCCGCGTCGTCTACACAATATAGTCGCGATCATAGCTATTTGGGAAGTCATGATCTGGGAAGGAAATGACTGGAAAGCATCGTATAGAGACCCGAAACTTCATCTTTCACCTCTTCCTGCACCGTCTTCGCATACAACCACGATTCTGGTAAGTTGCGTACAAGTTCTTTAATCGTTTGGTGATTAAAATTTTTTTTTAGGAAGAATGGAAGCTAAGAAAATAGATGATTTGGAGAAGAAATTAAAGGAAGAGATTAGCCAAAACAGACCTGAGATGGAAGAAAGGTTCTCCACCATAAAGGATATGTTTTCTTTCATGGAGAACTGAATGGAGGACCAATTCGAGAGCATGGGGAAAACTTGAGAGATGATAAAGAAGTTTATTGAGATGCAATTCAAGACCATATAGACAGTTCAATTCGCAAACCCTACCCAAGGGTTCAACAGAGATTTATTGGCTAAATCGAAAGGAAAAGAGATTGAACGTGAGGAACATGAGGATGAAAGCATCCACGATCACAAACCCCCTTTCAGTGCTCCGATTGGGGGTGGATTAGAGATTTCCGATGAAGGCGATTGGGCTGAGATATGGAAAAGCCATTATGCTAGAGCATGAAAAAGAAAGGAGAGAAGCAAGGAGAGGATATAGCCACGATCAAAGGAGGGAGTTTTACCCCCGATACACGAGGGGAAGTAGAGTTAGGAAGTTGGGGTGAAGATGTTAGAAAGTTGAAAATGCCGATCTTCAAGAGAGGAGAAGCACATGAATAGGTGTATCAGGGGAAGCAATACTTCATTGTGAATGGGCTACTAGATTAGGAGGAGAAAGTCAAGGCGACAGAGTTATGTTTAGAAGGGAAAGTTCTAGCCTGATTTCAGTGGAAGGACGTCAGATACTTGATTCATTAGTGGGAGGAATTCAACGATTGTTTGTTGGAACAAGAGCAATTCGGGAAGGTGACCTACATGAGCAATTATATGTCTCGACTCAAGAGGGGTTTGTCATAGAATATAGAGAGAGATTTGAGCTATTGTTAGCACGGCTGAGAGGCATTTCGAAAGCAGGATTCGAGGTAAATTTCATGAAGGGCATAAAGTCCAACATACGGGCATCACTCTCTATTGAAACCACGGGAATTGAGGGAGATGATGAAGCTAGCTCGGATGGTAAAGGATAAGGATTAGATGAAGATGGCCAGCAGAAGCAACACAGATGGAACGACGTACCGAATTAATACAACCACGATAATATCAAAAACTCAAACAGTGAAAGTCCAGAGGGATGCTGCAAGGGACACAAATAATGGACCATGGCCGGGAGCAACACTCAAACGTCTTACAGTGACAAAGATTCGGGAGAAGCAAACCAAGGGGTTATATTTTTCAGTGTGATGAGAAGTTTACCCCAGGACATGACAAGAAGGTAGAGAACAAAGAAATAAAGACGGTTGTGATGGAGGAGGAACACTCATTTTTTCCCACCTTGAGGACAAGGTGTCATTTAGAGGGGGTGGGTAATATTATTACGTCAGTACCTGACCATAGGGAAACTTTGTCTTGTGTACGCCAAAGGGCAATTTAACTTTTATTATTATTGTTGTTGGGTATGCATGATCTTATTATGTCTAGGGCTAGGTTTATGCATGAGATTGAGTGGTGAGTTTTAGATTTAGGGTTTTTGAGAGATTTACTACCTCTTAAATTGTAAGAATTCGAAAGATCACCAACCTCTCAAATTGTACGTGTTTACCATTGTATTTATGTCGAGTTATTTGGATTAGTGTAATAAATTTGGTGTTTGGCCTAATTTCTGTGGAAAAGTGTGTCGATTTTGAAGTCGTATCATATCAGTGCATCAATGTTATTTATCCTAAAATAATCTTTAACTAAGGTCGGGTCTTCTTTTGTAATGTATCTTAACCTGTGCAAGTAATCATTAGGATTAAATTAATTTAATTTAAGTTCATGTTTAGGTTTAGATTAGGTTCCATTTGGGTTTGAAATTGAGCTTATGCAACCTTTAGTTTAAATTTGAAAATAGATTCAATTCTTCAGGTAGTTGGACTTTAACTTAGATTATTCTGGTGTCTCCACTGGGGAAAACTTCTCTCTACATCTTTAGCTGATTTTGTCTTCATACGTAGGTCGTGCGTCTTTGCCTATTTACAGGCCAGACCAGCTTTCTTCCATTGGTTATCTTGCCCATTTCACTATGGGGTAAGTATAGTCAATATCTCAAATCCTTCGGTTCTAGAAACTTCTATTTAACATTCCTTAATAGGCAGATTCTAGAATGCCTTAAAATATAAAATTTTGGAACCCCCAATAGTCTAGGGAAGAACTCCTAAATGTTCGAAAGTTTGCTAAGTGAATTTCTAATATACTAAAAAATCCTCCTAAATTAAAATTAAACTACTTAAATTAATATATCACAAAGTAAACATCTAAAAATTAAATTAAATCATAATTGTCCTTTAAAAAATTTAAAATCGATCCTTTAAAATTCTCCAATAATCAAAATATTTCTCTAATGAATAATAAGATAATAATAACTAGGGTGTGTCCTCACCAAACCCTATATTTAAATCCAAAAGTCCAAAATTTTACTTAAAATTCAAAATTCAAATTCAAAATCCAAAGATTTCACAAATTAAAATTCAAAATACCAAATTTAGAATTTCTCCTGATTTGAACTCCCCTGTCGTACTCAAATTTGACAGATTTGAGCACAAATCTATTCTTCAAACACTTTTAGCTTTGAACTCCTTTGCCATACCTAAATTTGATAGTTGGATTTAAACCCAAATCAGGAAGATTCTTTTAGTGAATACCCTCCCATCCCAACCCTCTGATGTAGTTTAGGTCTACCCTATAACACAACTTAAGTGGTTGGACAGGGTACAAGCCTTTGATTCTGCAAACCTATAGTTAAACCCAAATTTAATTTTCTTGGTTCTAGAATCAATTCTCAAGAATTTTGAATCACATATTAAATTAATATTTATTTGACTCAATTCTCAGAATTTTGAATCACATATTAAATTCATATTTATTTGATTCAATTCTCAGAATCAAGGTTTTATGACTGAAACCTGCTTTGGCATACCTAAATTTGATGAATCTGGGCTTAATCCAAATCAAGATGCAAAGCAATTGAAATGAAAGAAATCGCCCACAAATTTATTCATATCTTGACACTTGTCTCATAGGTCCACTTTATAATGCAACTTAATCATTAAGATAGGCGTTAAATTTTTTAATCCAGAAGATCATAAAAATCTAAATTGATATGTTGTTGACATTAATTACAAAAAGATAACTTTTGTACAATCGAGTTCTTCCTTCGAACCCAGTTTTAATTCAATCTTTGAATCAAACTCACCTTGTTAATGACTGTCATTAAACATAACTAAGACTTTGACAATTACAATACAATCCATGATAATCCTTTTATTTTTTAGAAGACAGAATTGTTATCAAGTATTAATGTACTAAATTTTTGTTCTTTAGTCCTTTTATCTTGTGACAGGCTAAAATTATTCCTTCAAATAAGAGCAACCACCTGAAATATCCAAGATGGACTTTGAAACCTCTCTATAAATGTCTACAATAAGCTGAAATACTCATTTTAAAAGCTAATCTATGAATTTCTGAAGACAACTTTGGGAGAGAGAAAATAAGTGTGAGATGGTGTAAACCCTACATCTATCGGTGTATATCTAACTCATTTCTTAATGAAGATAATTCTCAAAATGACAATCCATTCAATTCTAATGAATCTAATAATTCTTTTCAAACAAGGATGTCCCTGTCTTAAATGTTTATGGTGGGCGGACCTTTGTTCATAGAGTTAGAATTTACTAATTTTGATAATTTAAGAGGAAAAGCTTTGAGTACTACTAAATTTGAACAACTGTGCCACAATCTCCTCTTTCGAGGAAATTATGGAAGTCAAACTTCATAGTGGCATGCAGTGTTTTATTACCTAAGGAAAAAAGCAAAAATGTAAAATAAGGTTTTTGGTTTTAACAGAAAACCTGCGTCATTACAAAATGTTCCTTTCCGGGACATGTTCGTAGATGGCTAAGGGCACATATAATGATTTAGCTCAGAAAAGGAGGCAGCATTATCTTTAAAAAAAAAAATTCTTAAAATCTCACACCTTTGACAAAGATTTTCTTGTTTGTGATAGTTAATCTATTTGCCCAATTTTAAATTTCTGTAATGTGATTCACTCAAGCTATTTAGAATTCTTGTTGATTCAAGCTAAACCATCAACATCTCAAATCAAATTGGAGTTTATTTTAACTTAAAAAATCCATTTGAAATGGCCTTGAAATTAAAAAAGTCTTCTTCAGACATAAAAGGAGTGTAAAAAAGGAAAAGAAAATAAAAGAAATGAGTAAGAAAAAGATGATATATAGATCTTTAAAGATAGATGACAATAAAAAACAGTCCTGAGAATGACAAATGTTCGAGTCTAAATTATCATTATTCAAGAGACTTATCCAATATGATAATTTTCGCTCCAACGCCACCAACTTCAAACGTTATCGCAAAGTTGGAAGTTGAAATCACCCCATAATTCCAATAAATCTCCAAAAGTTCATCATTGCCCTCTTTTCCCTTAGTTTTTTGAAGTCAATTTCAAGCTAAATTTTGAACTCCATCAAAATCCATAGAATTAAAACAANGTTTTTTGAAGTCAATTTCAAGCTAAATTTTGAACTCCATCAAAATCCATAGAATTAAAACAAAAAAAAAAATATTGACCCTAAAATGAGATAAAAGAAAAGAATCAACTCATGAAGGAATGCAATCCTTAGTCTGCCACTGTAATTTTTACTTTGAAGTGAAAATGAAGCCAACAACCCCGTTAAATTTTCTTTTAAACTTGGGAATTTTGTTATATAAGTCCCGACTACAGATCAGGATTGCCCCAAAAGTGACAGTCTTCAAAATCAAAGTATAAAGTATGTACTATTTTATGAAAAGAGCTTCTAGATGCATGCGCTTGGAAATTGAGCATCAAGTAAGAAAGAAATTGATCTACACTGGTTTTGTTTGAGAAGATAAGTATCATTATTGGCTAGCTAGTGTATAGTCAACTAAGAAAAAGAATGGTTAAATTCGCGCATGCGTCGACTTTAGAGATTTGAATGAGATATATCCCAGAGATGAGTTCCAATTGCCTATATCAAAACTCATGATTGATATTGTCTCTTCTCATGCAATCTTCTTATCCAAGGAAAAATTATGTGGTAACAACAAGAATAAAATGATGTTAGCNTGAGTTCCAATTGCCTATATCAAAACTCATGATTGATATTGTCTCTTCTCATGCAATCTTCTTATCCAAGGATAAATTATGCGGTAACAACAAGAATAAAATGATGTTAAAATGTTGAACTCTTGTTGGGATTTATAACTGCAGGGTCATACTCCTCAAGCCTTAAAAATGTTAATATTCAAATATCAGCGAGCCATGACCTAAACTCTCGATATGCTTGTCCATAATCAAATAGAAGGTTGTGTCGACAACTCGGTCTTGAAAAAGTCTTGAAAAAGGGAGAATCATCTTCAATAAGTTAGAGAATTTTTTCTTTGAGAAATTTTACCACTAAAATCAAAGAAATATATCCTATAAATCGCATTTTTAACAAGCTTCTAGTATTGCAAGTGTATCACTGCAGGATCACGATTGATCCTACTTGGATATAATCGATATTAGAAACCCAACCTTCAAAGAGCCTAACTTGATTTGAAAATCATTGCAATATTGATTGGTGTTCTTAAGAAGAAATATTTTATTCTAAACTCTTGTGAGAGGTGTCTAACATCTACTATAGTGGATATAAATTTTTCCTTTGTAGTATATATAGTGTTTGAGGACACCGCATATGTTGGTGTCTCTTATTCTAAGAAATGTTCTCGATCTTTCACATTTTAACCTTTGACAAGTTTTGAATGAACTTTCAAGTCTTGGAATGTTGACAAAAATATAAATTGACTAAAATACAAAACTGGAAAAGCAATAGTACTTGACTTCAATTTTGTTAATATGAAAACAAAAACACTTCACATTCTTCTGGTTAATATAAAATCAACTTATACAAAAAAACACAAAATCCTTTCAAATCCTATCAATAAACTAGCTAAGACAACTATAGAAAAGAGAAGGAGAAAGCTCTTTCAAGAATTGAAAGAGTAGGAAATTGCAAGATAAACCACCATCATCATTCTCACCCTAACAAATTATAGTCAGCCGTAAGGCATTACCAGAAATGAACCTACTCAATTATTCCTACACACCAGTTGTTCAAGATGCAATTTTATAGAATAAATACTATTAGGAGGCAACAAAAAATTTGCCACTTACAAATCAAAAGTACATGGCACCATACCTCCAGATTCGCACCATACTTCCTGTGGTTCTCTATAGAGTCTTGTCCACCAGAAAATGCATAACGATTCACCTACACAGTGTAATTACATCAATATTACAAATTTCATAATTTTGCAAAATTAACAGAACATGCTTTATCCTTGTATATGAATTCATAGTGCAAAGTACAAACTCAGCTTATTAAGTTTCCTTAGTAAATGTATCACACCTAAAGTAATAAATAAGCTTATGAAGCACGGAAAAAGATCACACTTAAAAGCTACAAAAAGAGAAAAGAAACCTTGTTTTTAATGGCTTTGGGCGAGTCAGTAACATAAATTGCAGAATTTGGATCACTAGCAGACATCTTTCCGGTCTCCCCCTGCAAGAATTCAGAATTCAGAAAATATACAGGACAGGTTATACTGGTAGCAATGATTATCATGGAAAGTAAAAAATCATGCACAAAGAAGGAAAGGTTCGCAGAAGATGAGTTTAGAAATAAAGAAACAAAAACGTAGTGAACC
>JXCR01034070.1:36083-63525 GCA_002079205.1 Phalaenopsis hybrid cultivar | reverse complement strand
GAAGATGAAATCTCTGTGCTGTGTCTTATTTAAAATTTAGTTTGGCTTCTAAAAATTTGATTTTAAACAACACTTCTCAAAACAATCGGACACAAATTTTTGAAGCCCATATCAAGTTGTTGTTTTTCTATTATCTTACCAGTGGAACAATCAAAGGAGAAAAAAAAATCAAGTGAGTTAGATTTATCTTCCTTGTGATTATTTTCCCTCTGAAGATATGTCTAATTAAAGAAGTATTATTTTTTGATAAGCGTGACTTCTTTTGATATAAGAAATAAGTGATTGGATGAAAACATTTATATCAATTTCACCATGTGATTATCCTTAGAAGACACTTATGTGTCTAATTTACCTTGTTGATGAACATTTACGCAAGATGCATTTAAATATTTTGGGAGGAAATTAAGTGAAGAAATTACCTTTAAGAAAAGAAAATTATTGAGATAGTTCAAGCGACTTTTAAAATCAATCCCTTTAAAAGGTACTCTATAAATCAAATGTCAAGGTTAGGATGGCTTTTCCTTAGTATGCTTTGGAATCTTATTTTAAAAGAAAAGAGTCATGGTAAACTCAAGAAGATTTATATTTCTTTTTGTTCAACCACCTTATTTTATAGTGAGCTATTGGGACATGAAGATTTTAAATAATACATTCTTTGTTGAGTAAAGGGAACAATGTTTAATTAAAGATAATTTTGGCCATTATTGGCTCTAGATTTTATAATGTTGATATTGCATTATTTTTTTTATCATTGTTAGATTTCATGGGTGGATATGATTGACATCAAATTTTTATTTAATAAAATAATCTCACGTCCTTGAAGTGCAATCATCAACAAATGCTATAAATCCTTGAGCTCCATAAATATTAAGGATTTCTTAAGGTCCTGAGATGATAGAGATTCATGGATACCCTATTATGTTACAACCAATGCAATTTATTATGAAAATGCCATTTGAGAATTCTCACAAGTTTCACAATGAAAATTTTCAATGTTAATATTTTTAATAAAGAGGAAGTATATTCTTGAGAATTTGAAAAGACCATTGTGCTAATCTATAATGATGATCCCAAGTAGTATGTTTATTAGAAATAGACATAAGAGAAATATATGACTATTGTTACAACCATTATTGTTTCAAATATATATAGCTCATATTTTTCTCTAGCCTTTTCATTCTTCTTCCCGTAGGTAGGTCCTGATAAAATCAATGATCAATAAATTATGTTCTCTCGTAGTTTTAATTTTGGGCTACTTTATGAATGGATTATATTTTGACAACAAAATGAGGAAAATATAGAATATGATTGAGTAAATGAAAAAAATGTAAATATTCCTTTATCCTACAACACCAGCTTAGGAGCCATCTACTATGATTTTTTTTATGGCTAGGATAGGTTTGATAGGCTTGAAAATTTTTGACTAAGGNTTATTTAAAATTTAGTTTGGCTTCTAAAAATTTGATTCTAAACAACACTTCTCAAAACAATCCTACACGAATAATTGAAGCCCAAATCAAGTTACTGTCTTTCTATTATCCTACCAGTGGAACAATCAAAGGAGAAAAAAAAAAATCAAGTGAGTTAGATTTATTTTCCTTGTGATTATATTCCCTCTGAAGATAAGTTTAATTAAAGAAGTATTATTTTTTGATAAGCGTGACTTCTTTTGATATAAGAAATAAGTGATTGGATGATAACATTTATATCAATTTCACCGTGTGATTATCCTCAGAAGACACTTATGTGTCTAATTTACCTTGTTTATGAACATTTACGCAAGATACATTTAAATATTTTGGGAGGAAATTATGTGAAGAAATTACCTTTGAGAAAATAAAATTATTGAGATAGTTCAAGCGACTTTTAAAATCAAGCACTTTAAAAGGTTCTCTATAAATCAAATGTCAAGGGTAGGATGGCTTTTCCTTAGTATGGTTTGGAATCTTATTTTAAAAGAAAAGAGTCATGGTAAACTCAAGAAGATTTATATTTCTTTTTGTGTTCAACCACCTTATTTTATAGTGAGCTATTGGGACATGAAGATTTTAAATAATACATTCTTTGTTGAGTAAAGGGAACAATGTTTAATTAAAGATAATTTTGGCCATTATTGGCTCTAGATTTTATAATGTTGATATTGCATTATTTTTTTTATCATTGTTAGATTTCATGGGTGGATATGATTGACATCAAATTTTTATTTAATAAAATAATCTCACGTCCTTGAAGTGCAATCATCAACAAATGCTATAAATCCTTGAGCTCCATAAATATTAAGGATTTCTTAAGGTCCTGAGATGATAGAGATTCATGGATACCCTATTATGTTACAACCAATGCAATTTATTATGAAAATGCCATTTGAGAATTCTCACAAGTTTCACAATGAAAATTTTCAATGTTAATATTTTTAATAAAGAGGAAGTATATTCTTGAGAATTTGAAAAGACCATTGTGCTAATCTATAATGATGATCCCAAGTAGTATGTTTATTAGAAATAGACATAAGAGAAATATATGACTATTGTTACAACCATTATTGTTTCAAATATATATAGCTCATATTTTTCTCTAGCCTTTTCATTCTTCTTCCCGTAGGTAAGTCCTGATAAAATCAATGATCAATAAATTATGTTCTCTCGTTGTTTTAATTTTGGGCTACTTTATGAATGGATTATATTTTGACAACAAAATGAGGAAAATATAGAATATGATTGAGTAAATGAAAAAAATGTAAATATTCCTTTATCCTACAACACCAGCTTAGGAGCCATCTACTATGATTTTTTTTTATGGCTAGGATAGGGTTGATAGGCTTGAAAAATTTTGACTAAGGTCATCATATTTCAGTGGAACTTGCGTTACTTATGCATTATCCATCTATTATGAGAACTATTCAAAGCATTAAAATTAAAGGACTTAGAAGTTCCTCTATTTTAAGCTAAAAAGAATGACCAAGATGATTTTTAAAGAGAGTTAAGAAGGTTCCTTAGCCTATCAAAATTTTTTGATCTGAGTCCTCTTGTCTCTGTAAACTAAACTTATTCTTTGATTGACTTTCTTTATATTCGCCATGGCCTTANGATGATTTTTAAAGAGATTTAAGAAGGTTCCTTAGCCTATCAAATTTTTTTGATCTGAGTCCTCTTGTCTCTGTAAAATAAACTTATTCTTTGATTGACTGTCTTTATATTCGCCATGGCCTTGAGGTCACCCAGGGTTTCATGATTTCAATGACTAGCACTAACTAATAAAAAATTTTCAAACTTTTGTCTTATATTTAACGGCTTCCAATAGATTGATAGAGTTACTAAATTACATAATTTAATATATTTTAAGTATAAAGTGATTCTACCATTAGNCTAACTAATAAAAAATTTTCAAACTTTTGTCTTATATTTAACGGCTTCCAATAGATTGATAGAGTTACTAAAATACATAATTTAATATATTT
This sequence comes from Phalaenopsis hybrid cultivar, assembly GCA_002079205.1. Classification (NCBI taxonomy): domain Eukaryota; kingdom Viridiplantae; phylum Streptophyta; class Magnoliopsida; order Asparagales; family Orchidaceae; genus Phalaenopsis; species Phalaenopsis hybrid cultivar. The sequence continues at coordinate 60,068 of JXCR01034070.1, read as the reverse complement.
TTAAGTGTAAAGTGATTCTACCATGACTACCGTTCTTCTGTTTGGTCATGTCTAGGATAAATAACTTTTCTTCATTCATTCTTAGCAAAAAAATTTAACATGAAAATATTAGTTTAAATTATTATGAGCTATCAACAAATTTATGGTTATTTTTTTATTTCTAAATTACAATAACATAAAGGAGATAATAATAAAATATGTATGCTTGTTAAATTCAATAAATTAGTATGATGTCATATTGCTTTTCTTCCATTTAAATATGAATATACATACATCATTCCAATAAATCTTTAATTTTATTAAATTAATATGCCGCCACTATCTTTAAAATTTCTAGTTTACTATATAATATAACATTGAAATTTAACTTTTCTTTTCTTTTCAAATTTTATAAATCCTTATATTTATTCAGCATCATAATTTTATAATTACAACTTTACTATTAAACATGCACCCTTTCTTTTTTCATTAAACTGGGGTTTAATAAAATTTGCAGTTATATTTATATGAATTTTGCATTTATTCTTTGCCCTATAAAAACTTAAGCTCTTAGAAAATATTGATATTTATGAAGAAAATCTAGTTTCTCATAGCTCAAGTTTGTCCAGAATCCTCGGCTCACCCACTGTCTAACACACAATCAACTTCATTGGAAGCTTTCATCGGCATCTTGCCTCCCTAGATTGTGTGCTTGCATGCTCGTCTGTTAGTGGCTGCTCGTCTGCTCTTGCTCACGTGCTCTGCTTGATCCCCTCTCTCATCCCTTCTTTGTTTCCTTTCTTTTCTCATTGGTCTTGCTGGCATGATTCACCCCTCCCTTCTGTTTTCCTTTACAATGGCAGAACTAACACTGGTTGAGCTGAATTGATATTAGCATGTTAATTTTTGTTTTTTAATACAGGGCTTTATAGAAGAGTTCAACTGTAATAAGTCATCCAACCTGAGTTCCTGTTGTTTTCACAGCTAACATTATGAGCCGGGCATTTCTGACAAAACAATCCTACTTCCTTTTTCAGCCCATATTAGGGAGATGATTGCATTATTAAAGAGTATGACCTCCTTGATCAAGATTTGGAAGTGGATTTCAACAAATGATACATTTAGACCGACGGGAAACTCAAAAATTGTTTTTCTTTCTATATATTCTTTTAGAACCGTAATATCATTGCAACATTTAATCTTTATATCTTTGTGGTACAATTTTAACCCAGTAATTTTTATTGCATTGAAGTATTTAATGATAGATGGGTTACCTTATTTGGCATTTGAGATTTCTTTTTTTTCCTCTGAATTTCATAGATTCAAGTCTGTTTGTGTCATGGAGGATGCCGTATTTGGCTGAAGCAGTAGGCTCTTCTTCCAATTCTTTTTTTTTTCCAAATCCTGCCGTCCTTCAACAATTAATTTATTGATTTATCATTTGGTTGATATACTATATTTTTCCATTTAACATTGCATTTTTGTCTTTCAATATGTATATATATTTATTAATAATTGTTAAGTTAAATTATTCATTCTAGGCAGCTAGACTTGCAAGTCCTAAGTTTTTTTTTTTTTTTTTTTTTGGTATTTTACTTGAATGTTTGTTAACTGAATTTCTTAGGTAACAGATAAAACTTTGCTGCAAGAAGCTATGGAGGGATCCATAACTTCAAAGGATGGAAGGATTAAAAATGAGGAATACATCTACATGGTGCTCGAGTATGGTGAGATTGATTTGGCTCACATGCTTATGCAGAAGTGTAAGGATATGGAGGGCTCAGCATGGAATATAGATGAGAATTGGTTGAGATTTTATTGGCAGGTACTCATTTTAATGTTGCACAAATTCTTCATGCATCTATTAAGTTTTATCGAATTGAAGCTCTATGCGTTGCTTTAATTGCTATAATCAAATCAACCTTTTTCTGTGACAAAACTTGCTAACTTCTACTATTTAGTCAATTTTATTCATGGAAGGTAGCATTGCTGCAAAAATAATAAATTGGTTCAAAATGAATCGGGGAAGAAGAATGTTTGATGTAGAGGAGGATTAATTGTTAGGAATATTTACATACATAACACTCAATCCTTATGTATTTACATATCTGACACTTATACTTCAATTTTTACCGACATGCCACCAAACCTATGCATGAAAAGGTGTAAAAAGTTAAAATGGTGGTATTTTTTTAATGTGATATGAAATTTTTTGGTGATATAAATGTAAAAATTAAAGTTCAGGTGTTAGATATGTAAATACATAGGAATTGGGTGGTTTGTATGTAAATGCCCCTAATTTTTATTTGGAATTACTTTGAAGGGAAGACTAATAGAATCTCATTTGGAAGATTTGTGGAATCATTCACTAGAAATCTCGTGATAATTAAGTTGTGGTTCGCTAGAATCCACGAATGGTGTCTTGCGGCAAAAAAAAAATTGAAAATCAATGGAAGATCCCCAAATTTTCCCATCTCGAATGAACTTTACTTGAATTGTTAGAAGTTGGTTTATGCATTATACTTCTCCAACCCTTTAGCCTACAATACTTCAAAATTCTTGATGGTCCCTTTTTGATCGTCAAATTATGATATTTCTACATTTATTCTTTCTCATTTAAGAAAAGACTCGTTTGGTGTCAGCCACTTGCCTCCTGCATCTCGCCGATTTGCTGTTTGCTTGCGGTTTTTGGCCTGTCAGCTGTCACACTCGTTGCAATCTGCTTTTTACAGCAGAGAACTGCCATCTACCCGCTCTCGGTTCGCTGTCCGGCCCCCATTCACTTTGAAACCACCTTCCATCCTCCCACTCCCATTACCCATCCTACAACTTGACGCTTTTTGGTGTTCTAATAGACCTTCTAGGAGCCCTAGAAGGGTGAAATCGGAGTTAACCCATACCACAATTGAAACTGAAATAGTATTGCTGAAATTCAAATAGGTTACAATGGTTACTCTTCAAAACAGAAAATATACAATAAATAACATAAAAGGACATTCACTCCCCAGTGCAACGGCGATATGGCCGGTGAACAGCTGCGAGGGGCCTGGGATGGCTAGCAACAAGTTGGAAGGGTGTTGGTAGGATTGTGGCTATGACAAGAGGGAGAGGGGGGTTTGTGGTAGCAGCTATGGAAGGATTGGGGGTTAGGCGAGATTGTTGGAAGTCTGGAGGGATAGGTGCGGTTGCAGATGGGGTTACGAGATGGATTTGCGCAGCAAAAAAGTTGTGTGGGGGCGGTCTACGGTTGCTTTAGGGATGGAGCAAAGGGTTGGCGACAATTCTGAGAGGACTGGGCATGTTTGCTGCAATAACCAGGGAGGTTCCTGGGTATTAGTCGGTGAGAAACAGGGAGAGGAGAATTAGCGGTAACAGTAAGGACAGAGGTCTTACAACAAGCTAGCTGCACTCTTGAGCTCGTAGCTAGCTCCCAATCGTAAACTCCACTAGGCACGTCCNGAGGTTCCTGGGTATTAGTCGGTGAGAAACAGGGAGAGGAGAATTAGCGGTAACAGTAAGGACAGAGAGGTCTTACAACAAGCTAGCTGCACTCTTGATCTCGTAGCTAGCTCCCAATCGTAAACTCCACTAGGCACGTCTGGTCAATGCTGACTTTGTTGTTCTTCTTCAACCACGTTAGAGAAAGTGGCTAGGAGTGTCTCCGAGTCATGAGGCCAAAACTGCTTCCTCCATCGATAATGGGACTGCTCGCATTCTCGTACACAGTGCAACAAGTGTAGACTATATTATGATGAAGCCACTCCGAATCCCTTGTATCTTCGGTCTGCAATACTCGTTGAATCATGGGTATCTCTACTTCATCCGGTGAAAGATGATACAAGTCACCCTATTCTTTAGCCGTCTCTTTATTGCCAACCTCCTCCACGATGCTCTGTTCGGTAAAAGACACAACTCGGATCGTCAGGAAACTGAAGACGATGTGCTTAAATTCGTGGCATCTAAAGCACTTTATGGCGGGGGCTATAGTAGATGCTACTCTTCTCAGGTTTTCTCACTAAGGATGTCTCTATCTTTATCTGAACCAGTTTTCTCAACTGTGTGAGGCCTGCTCCTACTGGTGTCTCCTACTGTGGGTGGTTGCCTGACTAGTGGTGGTTACCTGCTCTGTTTTCGCTGCTTTTCTACTTTCAATGCTAAGGTCTGAACATCTTCAAGTTACCAATAAGGTTGCGGCTACACCACATTGTTAATAGTGGGTTTTNAGGATGTCTCTATCTTTATCTGAACCAGTTTTCTCAACTGTGTGAGGCCTGCTCCTACTGGTGTCTCCTACTATGGGTGGTTGCCTGACTAGCGGTGGTTACCTGACTTGTGGTGGTTACCTGACTTGTGGTGGTTACCTGCTCTGTTTTTTGCTGCTTTTCTACTTTCAATGCTAAGCTCTGAACATCTTCAAGTTACCAATAAGGTTGCGGCTACACCACGTTGTTAATAGTGGGTTTTAGAGCCCCCCAAATAACGATCTATGGTGTGTTTCTCTGGCTCAATCAAACAAAACTTCATTTGCAACTAGCCAAACTACGCTCTACTCAATGGAAGGAGTTGAAATTCTCGTCTCTTTCGCACCTTTGCCTTTCCCGTCACGATCGAGGGTAATTTCTCCCTGGGTTTAATTCCTCAATGTTCTCAAAATTTTGCTGAATTCGACGGATCTCTCATTGTATGTCTCCCCAGGTAAGCTTGGGTATGTATCTTTTTGGTGACATGACCAGAGTTTAGAGCTGGGAGGTGAAAACGGGTGAAAATTTGATTTAGGGTTGCTGATTTTGATTTTGAAAATCAGCAACGGGACATTAGGATTGGGTCAAAGTTTGGCTATGGTTTGGGAATAGAAAGGAAATTTTTTTATTAAGGGGGTACGGTGGATGCGAGAAAATTCTAGAATACGACTAGTGTTAGGGTAGCTCTGATATCAAATGATACCAGAGTAACCCAAACCATAATTGAAACGGAAATAATATTGCTGAAATTCAAATAGGTTACAACAATGACTCTTCAAAATAGAAAATGTATGATAACTATAACATAAAATGACACTCCAGGCGAGAGCGAGATGTCCGGTGGACAGTTGTGAGGGGGATGGGATGGTTAGTGACAAGCTGGAAGGGTGTTGGTAGGATTGTGGTTAGGATGACAAGATGGAGATGGGTAGAGAGGGGGTGGGGGAGGGCACAATAAGGATAGAGAGGCTTGATGGCAGGGAAATAGGTGGAGGGGAGTGCAGGGAAGAGATAGCTGCAAGGCGAAAATGGGAAGATACACACTACCTCGGAACGAGTTATAACTGGAGCACATTCTCACCATTGGATACAAGCCTAGAAGAGAAAAGGAGGATGTCGGCGGCTGTACAGCCCTCCAACCTTAATTAGGGCTGGTCAGTTCAACCTCCTTGTTGAACCGAAACCCCTTACTGAGATGGTAGCCCGGTTCAGCCCCCTGCAGCACCGTGTCAAACGGTGTCATTAGTTCTATTATATTTTATTATAGAGAAATTTACTTGCATGCCACACAATTCTTATGTATTTGCATATCTAGCACCTTGTGTCATAAGATTATGCATGAAAATATGTATTTCACTCTAAGAAATTATAATTATCATATTTTTGATGTTATGTTAGCAATCCGGGGGATGCATGTAAATATGGAAGTGTAGGTGTTAGATATGTAATCATTCAAGGATTAATAAACTGATAATCTGATTTTACAGCAAATGCTGGAGGCCGTGAACACAATACATGAGGAGCGAATTGTGCACTCAGATTTAAAGCCCGCAAACTTTCTACTTGTGAGAGGTTCACTGAAGCTTATTGATTTTGGCATTGCCAAGGCTATAATGAGTGACACTACCAACATCCAACGAGATGCACAGGTGTGACATTTTCATCCCCTCCCCCTTTTTTGGGGAATTTTAAATTTTATATTAGTTTCAATTACATCAAATCAAATGATAAAATTTATTATTTTTTTTGGAGGGATTTACATTCATAACACATAATTCTCATGTATTTATGTGCTTAACACCTAAATTTTAATATTTATATAATGTTTTAGTGTCATCATCTTATTAAAATATAGGGATGATTTACATGCGTACCACTCGATTCTTGTGTATTTACATATCTAACACCTAGATTCCAAACNCATTTGCAACTAGCCAAACTACGCTCTACTCAATGGAAGGAGTTGAAATTCTCGTCTCTTTCGCACCTTTGCTTTTCCCGTCACGATCGAGGGTAATTTCTCCCTGGGTTTAATTCCTCAATGTTCTCAAACCTTCGCTGAATTCGACGGATCTCTCGTTGTATGTCTCCCCAGGTAAGCTTGGGTATTTCTCTTTTTGGTGACATGACCAGGGTTTAGAGTTGGGAGGTGAAAACGGGTGAAAATTTGATTTAGGGTTGCTGATTTTGAAAATCAGCAATGGGACATTAGGATTGGGTCAAAGTTTGGCTATGGTTTGGGAATAGAAAAGAAAATTTTTTATTAAGGTTGTACGGTGGATGTGAGAAAATTCTAGAATACGACTAGTGTTAGGCTAGCTCTGATATCAAATGATACCAGAGTAACCCAAACCATAATTGACACGGAAATAATATTGCCGAAATTTAAATAGGTTACAATAATGACTCTTCAAAATAGAAAATGTATGATAACTACATAAAAGGACATTCCAGGCGAGAGCAAGATGTCCGGTGGACAGTTGTGAGGGGGTTGGGATGGTTAGTGACAAGCTGGAAGGGTGTTGGTAGGATCGTGGTTAGGACGACAAGATGGAGATGGGGAGAGGGGGTGGGGGAGGGGCACAATAAGGACAGATAGGTTTGATGGCAGGGAAATAGGTGGAAGGGAGTACAGGGAAGAGATGGCAGCAAGACGAAAAGGGGAAGATACACACCACCTCAGGACGAGTTATAACTGGAGCACATTCTCACCATTGGATACAAGCCTAGAAGGGAAAATGAGGATGTCGGCGGCTGTACAGCCCTCCAACCTTAATCAGGGCTGGTCAGTTCAACCTCAACCGAAACCCTTGCTGAGATGGTAGCCCGGTTCAGCCCCCTGCAGCCCCGTGTCAAACGGTGTCATTAGTTCTAATATATTTTATTATAGAGAAATGTACTTGCATGCCACACAATTCTTATGTATTTGCATATCTAGCACCTTGTGTCATAAGATTATGCATGAAAATATGTATGTTATGTTAGCAATCCGTGGGATGCATGTCCATATGGAAGTGTAGGTGTTAGATATGTAATCATTCAAGAATTAATAAACTGATAATCTGATTTTACAGCAAATGCTGGAGGCCGTGAACACTATACATGAGGAGCGAATTGTGCACTCAGATTTAAAGCCCGCAAACTTTCTACTTGTGAGAGGTTCACTGAAGCTTATTGATTTTGGCATTGCCAAGGCTATAATGAGTGACACTACCAACATCCAACGAGATGCACAGGTGTGACATTTTCATCCCCCCCCTTTTTTTTGGGGAATTTTACATTTTATATTAGTTTCAATTACATCAAATCAAATGATAAAATTTAGTATTTTTTTTGGAGGGATTTACATTCATAACACATAATTGTCATGTATTTATGTGCTTAACACCTAAATTTTAATATTTATATAATGTTTTAGTGTCATCATCTTATTAAAATATAGGGATGATTTACGTGCGTGCCACTCGATTCTTGTGTATTTACATATCTAACGCCTAGATTTCAAACATATGTGTCATCTTAACTATGCATGAAAATGTGTATTATAATACTGAGCAAGTAAATGCCCCTATAATATAAATAAATATTGTACTCTAGCAATAAGATATGTAAATACAAACTGTGTCATTTATGTAAATCCCATTTTTTTTGTTCATACCAAACAAATTAGGAAGATTTACATGCAGACTACTCAATTCCTATGTATTTACATATCTAACACCTAAATTTCAATTTTTGCACAGACACATATATATCACCTTATATAGACATGAAAATGTGTATTTTACTTTTTTTTTTAAGTTAAACTAGTGATCTTTTTGACATGATACAACTGATTTGGTTGGCATAAATGTAAAACAATAAAGTTTAGATGTTCNATTTACATACAGACTACTCAATTCCTATGTATTTACATATCTAACACCTAAATTTCAATTTTTGCACAGACATATATATCACCTTATATAGACATGAAAAATGTGTATTTTACTTTTTTTAAGTTAAACTAGTGATATTTTTGACATGATACAAATGATTTGGTTGGCATAAATGTAAAACAATAAAGTTTAGATGTTAAATATGTAAACAAATCGAAATTAGGTGATATGTATTCCAACAAATTACCACATCTCAATCAAACTGTNCCCCCCCCTTTTTTTTGGGGAATTTTACATTTTATATTAGTTTCAATTACATCAAATCAAATGATAAAAATTAGTATTTTTTTGAGGGATTTACATTCATAATGTGCTTAATACCTAAATTTTAATATTTATATAATATTTTAGTGTCATCATCTTATTAAAATATAGGGATGATTTACATGCGTCCCACTCGATTCTTGTGTATTTACATATCTAACGCCTAGATTTCAAACATGTGTCATCTTACCTATGCATGAAAATGTGTATTATAATACTGAGCAAGTAAATGCCCCTATAATATAAATAAATATTGAACTTTAGCAATAAGATATGTAAATACAAATTGGGTCATGTATGTAAATCCCATTTTTTTTTTGTTCATACCAAACTAATTAGGAAGATTTACATACAGACTACTCAATTCCTATGTATTTACATATCTAACACCTAAATTACAATTTTTGCAACACACATATATATCACCTTATATAGACATGAAAATGTGTATTTCACTTTGTAAAAGTTAAAATAGTGATATTTTTGACATGATACAAATGATTTGGTTGGCATAAATGTAAGAAAAATAAAGTTTAGATGTTAAATATGTAAATACATCGGAATTAGGTATTCCAACAAATTACCACATATTAATCAAACTGCAGGTGGGAACTCTCAACTACATGTCGCCGGAAGCATTCATGTGGAACGAAGAAGACCAGTCCGGCGGCACCATCAAATGCGGGCGCCCCTCCGACATCTGGTCCCTTGGCTGCATCCTCTACCAGATGGTTTATGGCAAAACTCCATTTTCAGATTACAAGACCTTCTGGTCCAAATTCAAAGTCATCACAGATAGAAACCATGAAATATCTTACCCGCCCATCGCAAATCTCTGGCTCGTCGATCTCATGAAGAGATGCCTCGCATGGGACCGAAACGAGCGGTGGCGAATACCTCAGCTCCTTCAACACCCTTTTCTCGTCCCGCCGGTACCGACCACTGCTGCGCCGGCGAAGGAAGATCATCCCCACAGACTGTTGTTTGATAGGGTGGGATTGTATTGGAATGAACCTGAGGTCACAAGTCTGTGCGCTGAGCTGCACTCTGTGGTTTCCAGGCTTGAGAAAGATCATATTGCCGCCGTGGTCGCCGCCGGTGTAAATCCAGAGCAGAAATCTGATTCTTGAGATGGACGTTGTTTGTTAGGGTTTTGTTGTGATTAAAATCTGTGGGTTTGGAGAAGAATATGGCTCTATTGCTCCTTACATGGCGTTTTGGGTGAGGCTCAGCAGGGCTTGAGATGAAGATTGTAATGTTTGGCTGAGATGATTTTCTTGTTTGTTTTTTTTTAAGAAAAATAGGGCTATCTGGGATCATTTTTATTTTTATTTTTATTTGAAACAAAATCAATTTGATGTGTAAAAAATATATTTAATTATTTTTTAAAATATTTAGAATTTGTAAATATTGTCAAATAGGTTGATTTATTTTAAAAACAAAAGAAAAATATGTAAACAAATTAACAAATGAATTATGTTTTTAAAGTCAAAAGTAAAAGATAAAAGATAAAATTGTTAAGTCCTAGAATTACCACTAAATTTTATTTTTATGATGTGAAAAGAAATGGCGGAAATGTTATGTTCTCAATTTTGTACAGTCTGTTTGAGGCAATTTGTGCGTTCTATGATAAACAGTTTATCTTGAAACGCGACCCGCGACTTGCTTTTAATGTTAAAAACTCAAATGCGGCAGATAATGTTTTCAAAAACGAGCAAACTAAACGTTTAGGTAGTGTTTTTAAAAACGTTGTCGCATTTATAAGCTGCCCCAAACAGACTTGTAATCGTGAGCTGTGCTTTAAAAGCTAAATTTCTACACTAGCCAAAAAAAAAAAAAAAGGCAAAAATATTATTAAAATATGAGAAAAAACAATATATTATAATAAAAATGGAAGAATTATCACGTTTAATCATAATAGGGGTCAATCAATTTTAATCGAAATATGAATATTTATAATTAATATATTTTCCTCTCTGTCAAGCAAGTATAGGAATTGACAATTTATACCTATCTTCCATCCCAAAATTATCATATATTTATTCCAAATTTGCAATTGTCAAACCAATAAACAAGCCAAAAAAAAAAAATCCTCAATTTTTATGTATTTATATTTCTAACAACTAACCTTCATTTTTTAAACGTCATCTTGCTTACACATGAAATTGTGTATTTCACTTTTTAAAAAATGAAATAGTTATATTTTTTTATGTAATATGAAAGATTCCGATGATAGAAATGTTAAAAACAAATTGTAAGATATTTAAATACATTGTAATTAGGATGAGTATAATACATGATTTAATAAATTGGTTCATATACTATACTTACACCAAAACAAATTAAAAAATTCTAAATACATTAACAAAATTTTGTCCTCTATACAAGAAAAAATTTACGTACGCAGAGGTGCGTTCGTCAGGTAGGCTACATGGAGGATATTGAGGGTTATATTCACGCTATACTCCCTGTAACCTCCCGGTAACTTACCTGTAACCTACATGTAACTTACAAATTAACGAAAACAGAAGCGCGAAACTTACTAGTTACAGGTAGTTTACAGGGAGGTTACATGAGATATAACTCGATATAACCCTCAATACCCTCCCTGTAACCTACTTGACATACGCAACAATGCGCACACAAATTTTTCTCCCTCTATACACAGTTATATTTCATTAGAATCACCAACAACTTGGATTTGATTGTAATTTATATTTACCTTCGGATCCGTCCTTCACAAAAACCCTGCCAATGAAATCACGAAATCTCCTGGAGTAGAGCTTTGGGTCCACAGCTGAGATGGAGGAGGGGTCAACTTGTAAGGATTTGTATGCGTGCTCCAGCTTCTTGGTAAAATTATAGTCACCGAGTATGTCAATTACTCCAAAATATAGGACCACTTTGAAAAATTTGTCACCTGCAGGCGATTTCACGGAAGGGAACTGCTCAATATTGCTCCCTTGAAACACATGTTCTGCTCTGGCTGGCATGTTAGCTCCCAACCGAATCACTGGCTCCCTATTACAACAATAACATGGGAGATTTACATAAATAAATTCAATTTTTACATTATATAACATCTCACCAATGCCTGCAAAGTTATATTTCACTTTAAAAAAGTTAAAATAGTGATATTCTTATATGATGTAATGAATAAAGTTTAGGTTGGATATGTAAATATATAAGAATTGGGTGGTATGAGGATAAATAAAAGATTTACATAATGCCCAGTCGATTTCTATGTATTTATATTTCTAAAGCCTATAATTTAATTCTATCTTAAGAGTTTCTTTCCATTTAAAAACTGCTTCATGTATCCAAATGGTTCGTGATTGAATTTTGCATCTTTTACTGACTAATTCAGTGCAGGATATGTCTGGAAACTATTAGTGCAGTGTCCAATTGGAGGACGCAGAGTAAAAGCAGAAAATTCAATAAGAAAATTATCATTATGCTGTAAAATAATAATAATAAAAATAAGTATCCTAAAATTCAACGATTTAAGTGGTTACTTTCAAATGTTAATCTAATATCTTCTTAATAGCGACAGAGAATGGACCCCACAAAAGGAAAAAAAAAGGGAAATTTGCATACATGCCACACATTTCCTTTGTATTTACATATCCCTATGTAGCTTAAAGCTTGATATTTAAATTTATAACTATGCATGAAAATGTGTACTTCACTTTAAAAATAAGAATGTTACGTATGTAAATAAGAAAGGTTAGGTGTTAGATATGTAAATACATAAGAATTGTAAATTACCGAAGAAAAAATGAATAATTTAAGACATACCGGCCATCCACGCACCTAGGTGTATCCCCCCTCCCTGACTCTGGGAAGACGAACTCAGTCAAAGGCCCTTGACCTTGGAAAGATCCATCCAAACTAGATACTTCTGATTAAGCAAATTAAATTCATGAATTAAATTCAATTGATCGAAGTATGCAGTCAAAAAATAGCAAAATTTTCAATTTCATTGACTTACTTTGAGAAGCAGATAAATCATCACTGAAATGAAATCCTACTAAAAGACTATAATCCATAATGCCCTCTGCTTCAAGAAATTCACAATCTCGCTCAATTTGCCTAGAAAAACAAAAAAAATGAAAAATTATAACAACAAAACCAAGCCATTAAAATATGAATGAAAATTTACACATAGACCACACAATTTTTATGCATTCACATATCTAACACCTAAAAGTTTTTACATTTATAACACATCAGATTTAAAAACATATGCATGAAAAAGGTGTATTTCACTTTTGAAAAGTTAGTAATAGTGATAATTTTCATTTGATATCAAAGATTTGATTTTTATGTATGTAAGTATGAAAGTTTAAATGTTAGATATGCAAATATATGAGAATTGAGTGGTATGTATGTAAATGTCGTAAAAATAAAAATAGAAATGTAGCCGAAGGCTTATCATACCACATAAATCTCTTGAACAAAGGTTTTTGTAGGTGGAATACAAAGTTAAGATCAAGATCCTTCAAAGTAGAAGTTCCATCTACGGCTTCCTCACTCTTGTGAATAGTCCTGCCATAAGATGAGCCTTTCAGATCAAAACGCCTGTGAATTCCATGCTCCGAGCAGAGCAGATTTCCCATCACTATGAAACGAACCTAAACATAAGATAATTTTCCAGCTGTAAGAGACGAAGAAGAGAATTAATGCGAAAGAGAAAACAACAGACAGTGTCTGGACTAAATTAGGGCATTTTCGCACCTTGTGGCCGCCAATGGGCTTCACACAATGCACGCCATAGAACTTTGTGAGGAGAGAATTCTCATGCTTGCAAACATGTTTGTAATAATTTAATAACATCTTTATAAGAATCTGCAAAAGAATTCTAAAGAAAGTTAGACAACAATAAATTGATCTCTGGAACTTTCATACTAAAGAAAAACAGAGTTCTTAAAGAAAACAAAAAGGCGCTATTAAAAACTGCATCTTTTACAGCTTCATATAGATTCTAACATTGACAAAAACTAATTCTAAACAAAATGTTTCTCAAACTACACAAATATGTTTTTTTTTTTAAATGATTTTGTCCCTTACATCATGCGGTAATGAAATCATTATGTTTTCAGTTTTGACAAGATTTGTGAAGTTTCAAAGTAATATTAGTTTCTATCTACAAAAAAGCAAATGATGAATTTAGCATATTTCACCTTCTTTCAAAACATGTTTTTGGGAATTTAATCAACCAAACAGCTCTCAAGATTATCTCAATTTTAATCTGTGGAGGTAGATGGAGAAGCATTACTGGTAATATCTACCCAAGAACAATTAGGTGTAACAAATAAATATTATTCTGTACAAAACCCACTAAAGTGATGCATAACAACCAAATTCACACAGAAATACTAAGTTAGAACAGATGTTGAAGAAAACTTGAAGCAGAAAAAAGTTTCAAAACTAAATAAAAGCAGCAAATATAGAGAAGTAAACACCTAACCTTCACTTCAGACTTTCTCACTGTTTTTATGATGAAACGATCATCCTGAGTCAGGAAGAACAAACTCCCACTTTTTCCAGGGGAAGATAGTTCTCTAAGAGAATCAGTCCCGCAAATGGCTTTTACATAATCCGATGGATCCACGGAAAACAATTTCCTCAGATGTCTACGAGCAGATGCCAAAGCAATTATCACATTGATCAGAAAAAAAAGAATCGATNGCTCAGCAGGGCTTGAGATGTAGATTGTAATGTTTGGCTGAGAATGATTTTCTTTTGTTTGNTTGTTTGATAGGGTGGGATTGTATTGGAATGAACCTGAGGTCACAAGTCTGTGCGCTGAGCTGCACTCTGTGATTTCCAGGCTTGAGAAAGATCATGTTGCCGCCGAGGCCGTGGCCGCCACCAGTGTAAATCGAGAGCAGAAATCTGATTCTTGAGATGGATGTTGTTTGTTAGGGTTTTGTTGTGATTAAAATCTGTGGGTTAGGAGAAGAATATGGCTCTATTGCCCCTTACATGGCATTTTGGTTGAGNATGTTGTTTGTTAGGGTTTTGTTGTGATTAAAATCTGTGGGTTAGGAGAAGAATATGGCTCTATTGCCCCTTGCATGGCGTTTTGGGTGAAGCTCAGCAGGGCTTGAGATGTAGATTGTAATGTTTGGCTGAGAATGATTTTCTTTTGTTTGTTTTTTTTTTTTTTCAAGAAAAAATAGTGCTATCTGGGATCATTTTTATTTTTATTTTTATTTGAAATAAAATCAATTTGATGTGTAAAATATATATTTAATTATTTTTTAAAATGTTTAGAATTTGTAAATATTGTCAAATAGGTTGATTTATTTTAAAAACAAAAGAAAAATATGTAAACAATTTAACAAATGTATTACGTTTTTAAAGTCAAAGTAAAAGATAAAAGATAAAATTGTCTAGTCCTAGAATTACCACTAAATTTTATTTTTATGATGTGAAAAGAAATGTTGGAAATTTTATGTTCTCAATTATGTAGGATATGTTTGGCGTGGCTCGTGCGTTTCAAGATAATCTAAATGCGGCAGCTAATGTTTTTAAAATTGCATAAATCAAACGTTTAGATAGTGTTTTTAAAAACGCCATCACAGTTATAAGCTGCCCCAAACTGACCCGTAATCATGAGCTATGCTTTAAAAAGCTAAATTTCTAGCAAAAAAAAAAAGGACAACAATATTATTAAAATATGATAAAAAACTATAGATTATAATAAAAATGAAAGAATTGTCACGTTTAAATCATAATAGGGGTCAATCAATTTTAATCAAAATATGAATATTTATAATTATGATATTTTCCTCTCTCAAGCAAGTATAGGAAATGACAATTTATACCTATCTTCCATCCCACAATTATCATATATTTATTCCAAATTTGCAATTGTCAAACCAATAAACAAGCCAAAAAAAAGAAAAATCCTCATTTTTTATGTATTTATATGTCTAACACCTAACCTTCATTTTTTAAATGTCATCTTGCTTACACATTAAATTGTGTATTTCACTTTTTAAAAAATAAAATAGCTATATTTTTTTATGTAATATGAAAGATTCGGATGATAGAAATGCTAAAAACAAATTTTTCGCTAAATTCATTGTAATTAGGATGAGTATAATACATGATTTAATTAATTGGTTCATATACCATACTTACACCAAAACAACTTAAAAAATTTTAAAACACATTAACAAAATTTTGTCCTCTATACATGAAAAATTTGCGTACGTCAGGTAGATTACATGGAGAATATTAAGGGTTATATTCACGTTACACCCCCTGTAATCTCCAGGTAACTTACCTGTAACCTACATGTAACTTACAAATTAACGAAAACAGAAGCACGAACTTACTAGTTACAGGTAGTTTATAGGTAGGTTACATGAGATATAACTCGGATATAACCCTCAATACCCTCCCTGTAACCTACCTAACATACACAGCAACACAAAATTTTTCTCCCTCTATACACCGTTATATTTCATTAGAAGCACCAACAACTTGGATTTTATTGTAATTTATATTTACCTTCGGATCCGTCCTTCACAAAAACCCTGCCAATGAAATCACGAAATCTCCTGGAGTAGAGCTTTGGGTCCACAGCTGAGATGGAGGAGGGGTCAACTTGTAAGGATTTGTATGCGTGCTCCAGCTTCTTGGTAAAATTATAGTCACCGAGTATGTCAATTACTCCAAAATATAGGACCACTTTGAAAAATTTGTCACCTGCAGGCGATTTCACGGAAGGGAACTGCTCAATATTGCTCCCTTGAAACACATGTTCTGCTCTGGCTGGCATGTTTGCTCCCAACCGAATCAGTGGCTCCCTATTACAACAATAACATGGGAGATTTACATAAGTAATTTTAATTTATACATTATATAACATCTCACCAATGCCTGCAAAGTTATATTTCACTTTTAATGAGTTAAAATAGTGATATTCTTGTATGATATAAATAACTTAGGTGGTATGAATGTAATGAATAAAGTTTAGGTTGGATATGTAAATATATAAGAATTGGGTGGTATGAGGATAAGTAAAAGATTTACATAATGCCAGTCAATTTATATGTATTTATATTTCTTATGCCTATAATTTAATTCTATCTTAAGAGTTTCTTCCCATTTAAAAACTGCTTCATCTATCCAAATGGTTCGTGATTGAAGTTTTCATCTTTTACTGACTAATTCAGCGCAGGATATGTCTGGAAACTGTTAGTCCAGTGTCCAATTGGAGGACGCAGAGTAAAAGCAGAAAATTCAATAAGAAAATTATCATTATGCTGTAAAATAATCATAAAAAAATAAGTATCGTAAAATTCAACGATTTAAGTGGTTACTTTCAAATGTTAGTCTAATATCTTCTTAATAACGACAGAGAATAGACCCCACAAAAGAAAAAAAAAAGGGAAATTTGCATACATGTCACACATTTCCTTTGTATTTACATATCCCTATGTAGCTTAAAGCTTGATATTTAGATTTATAACTATGCATGAAAATGTGTACTTCACTTTTAAAATAAGAATGTTATGTATGTAAATAAGAAAGTTTAGGTGTTAGATATGTAAATACATAAGAATTGTAAATTACTGAAGAAAAAATAAATGATTTAAGACATACCGTCCATCCACGCACCTATGTGTATCCCCCCTCCCTGACTCTGGGAAGATGAACTCAGTCAAAGGCCCTTGACCTTGGAAAGATCCATCCAAACTAGATACTTCTGATTAAGCAAATTATTCATGAATTAAATTCAATTGAGGGCCACCATCAAGTATGCAGTAAAAAAATAGCAAATTTTTCAATTTCATTGACTTACTTTGAGAAGCAGATAAATCATCACTGAAATGAAATCCTACTAAAAGACTATAATCCATAATGCCCTCTGATTCAAGAAATTCACAATCTCGCTCAATTTGCCTAGAAAAACAAAAAAAATTGAAAAATTATAACAACAAAATCAAGCCATTAAAATATGAATGAAAATTTGCACATAGACCACACAATTCTTATGCATTCACATATCTAACACCTAAAAGTTTTTACATTTACAACACATCAGATTTAAAAACATATGCATGAAAAAGGTGTATTTCACTTTTGAAAAGTTAGTAATAGTGATAATTTTCATTTGATATCAAAGATTTGATTTTTATGTATGTAAGTATGAAAGTTTAAATGTTAGATATGCAAATATATGAGAATTGAGAGGTATGTAGATGTCGTAAAAATGAAAATAGGAATGCAGCCAAAGGCTTATCATACCACATAAATTTCTTGAACAAAGGTTTTTGTAGGTGGAATACGAAGTTAAGATCAAGATCCTTCAAAGTAGAAGTTCCATCTAAGGCTTCCTCACTCTTGTGAATAGTCCTGCCATAAGATGAGCCTTTCAGATCAAAACGCCTGTGAATTCCGTGCTCCGAGCAGAGCAGATTTCCCATCACTATGAAACGAACCTAAACATAAGATAATTTTCCAGCTGTAAGAGACGAAGAAGAGAATTAATCCGAAAGAGAAAACAACAGACAGTCTGGACTAAATTAGGGCATTTTCGCACCTTGTGGCCGCCAATGGGCTTCACACAATGCACGCCATAGAACTTTGTGAGGAGAGAATTCTCATGCTTGCAAACATGTTTGTAATAATTTAATAACATCTTTATAAGAATCTGCAAAAGAATTGTAAAGAAAGTTAGACAACAATAAATTGATCTCTGGAACTTTCATACTAAAGAAAAACAGAGTTCTTAAGATAACAAAATGCGCTATTAAAAACTGCATCTTTTACAGCTTCATATAGATTCTAACATTGACAAAAACTAATTCTAAACAAAATGTTTCTCAAACTACACAAATATGTTTTTTTTTTTAAATGATTTTGTCCCTTACATCATGCGGTAATGAAATCATTATGTTTTCAGTTTTGACAAGATTTGTGAAGTTTCAAAGTAATATTAGTTTCTATCTACAAAAAAGCAAATGATGAATTTAGCATATTTCACCTTCTTTCAAAACATGTTTTTGGGAATTTAATCAACCAAACAGCTCTCAAGATTATCTCAATTTTAATCTGTGGAGGTAGATGGAGAAGCATTACTGGTAATATCTACCCAAGAACAAATAGGTGTAACAAACAAATATTATTCTGTACAAAACCCACTAAAGTGATGCATAACAACCAAATTCACACAGAAATACTAAGTTAGAACAGATGTTGAAGAAAACTTGAAGCAGAAAAAAGTTTCAAAACTAAATAAAAACAGCAAATATAGAGAAGTAAACACCTAACCTTCACTTCAGACTTTCTCACTGTTTTTATGATGAAACGATCATCCTGAGTCAGGAAGAACAAACTCCCACTTTTTCCAGGGGAAGATAGTTCTCTAAGAGAATCAGTCCCGCAAATGGCTTTTACATAATCCGATGGATCCACGGAAAACAATTTCCTCAGATGTCTACGAGCGGATGCCAAAGCAATTATCACATTGATCAGAAAAAAAAGAATCGAGAAGGAATCAAAACCACATTCAAGGATGAATAAATACGAATCTGTTACCTGAAGACCTTGGGGCAGTAATCTTTCCACTTGAACTCTGAAGAATGGCACGGATGTGTCATCTTCATTCCCTCCAGTGGAAACTTAGTCCAAAACTTCTGCCGTGGATCAAAGTCGCTTGGCCAGAGCTTCGTCGACTGCTTAGAGGAAGGTTTTCCTACAGAGTATCTGTAGTTTAAGCCAAATTAGCAAATATTTACAAAAAAAAANTCTTTCTTTATATATATATATATATATATATATATATTGATATTATCACTATGTGATTTGGTTTAATTTACTTAGATTAATTCAAGGCTGATTCAAAATGAATTTTTTTAGATTAGTATGTATGAGTACAGATACATCCTCTTTTCTCAGTGTGAATCATCGAAAATCATACTTTTCTTTCTTCAAGATATGGTAGTGTTGGAGCAAATTCTTTGTGGCATTCACGATGTGATCGGGTTAGTTAATTGTGATGCAGTGAAATGCTGATGGTGCGAGTCAATTCTTTGGGTCAATAAGCCTGGGTAAAGGATATGTCACTTGAAACTTTCTTTCTTAGTATGGCTAATCCAAAACTTCATGCTCTTTTTTCGATCCATCAATTTTATATCAATCTCGCTTAGGCACCATCATCATGAGATCAAGTTGACTGGTGTCGATTTAGTGAAATGCTGATATCTAGGTTAGTTTTTTGGGTTAGTAAACCTTGATAAGGGTTATATCCCATAAAAAATCCTTTTCTAAGTATAACTCACTAGGACCACTCTTTTTTCCTTCCTTGGGTCTATCAGCTTTGTCAACTAAACCAACTTTGAACAAGTGCTATCACATTGGTTGAGTAAGTCTAGGGTAGCACAAGCCCAACTTCCTTAGAGCCAGTCATTAAAAACAAAAAGTTATGAATATTGTACTAAGTTTAGTGGTGAATTAGACTTATCATCCCTTCATGAATTAGACTTATCACAATAAGGTTTGATTTTTCACTTGGGTTCCTAGATTCAAGAAAATTAGCACTTTATACTCCTAAATCTTGAATTGGACCAAGAGTGTCTTTTGAATGTGTTAGTATATTGAAAACCATAAAAAAAAAATTTCTTTCCTTGGGTTTGCACACCTCAATCTAGTGAAATATCAATTGATCAAATGAGTATCTTGGCTCTGTAAGTCTAATGTAGGATATATTCAGATTATCTCTTGCATCAGTCATTAAATACCTCGAGATATAGGGGTTAAGCCTAGTTTGGCCTTGAACTGCTTTCCATAGCTTTATCCTTTTTGGTTCGTTGGTGTTGGAGAAATCGCTTTGTGGCACAATCATGATGTGATCAAGTTCATTAACCTCAAGCCATTCATAACTAGTTATGTAGGTTAATGCTTTTGGCTAATACGTTGACCAAGGGTATTTCCCATAATAAGTTTAGTCCATCGAAAACCCAATATATTTTGCTTTCTCAAGTTCATCGAAATGTTGACTAACCCAGCCACAATGAAGATTGGTGCCTTGGCTGAGTGCTTTAGTGTAATATCTATGTATTACTCTAAGTCTTAGTTATAAAACACCAAAGTGTTAGAAGTGCAATTTTTATGTTTAGTGTGTACTGAATGTCTTAGGCCTACTTGCTTTCATCGATTGTGGAGCACGACCCTTGTGACACCATCCCAAAATTTTCTTGGGTTTGTTGCTTTGCTGAAATATTGAATTTAATAAAATGATGCATTGGCCAGTAAAGATCAAGTTTTGGGACAAGTCTCTTAGAATTCTTTCCTGTTTTAGCCATTGAAACGCATACATATTTAATGAATGAATTTTCTCTCCCTCCCAACACATTGACCCTGTTTCAGCTTTGCTAAATCAACAAGTTCATGCCTGGGCTAAGTAAGTCTAGTGCAGAGTGAATCACTACTCATTAGTGTTAGTCATTGAATACTCAAAGGAGAACCCTTGGAAACCAAAAACCAATGGTTAACTTCTAAGGCATCGATTAGTTCTCAGGTTAGATATGAATCAATATATTTATCTATCCTGGTCTAATGATTATGTTCATCTCTTTGGTTGGATGTAAGTCTCTATGCTTTCCATTCTAATGTGTTCACGTTTATCATATCAAACCTCCTTCAATTAGTTTTTAGTCTCTATGTGAATCCGTGTGATGTTATAACCTGATCTAATCACCACGTTCACCTTTTAAGTTAGACGTAAGTTCATATGGTTTTCCATCCTAAAGTGTCCAAGTAAACCCAAATCCCCACCATGAATCCTTAATGAATCATATTGACAAGAAATTTAAAATTCAAAATCCCCAAACAAACAAATTTCAAACCTCAAAATTTTAATTCCCCAAATAAAAAATTTCTAAATCACGAACAAACCTCAAAGTCCTTAAAATACCTATATAAAATTTTCAAACATTCCCATAACACGACTTTAATACTTCAAGTCCTCCAATAAAAAATTAAAATTTCAAATCCTTAAACACAAATCAAAACATCAAATCCTAAACACAACTTTAAAAATTTTAAAAATCCTCAAAACCTAAAACAAAATTTAAATCGACTGAAAAACTCAAATCCTTATTAGCAATGGCCTCGTTCCTAGCCTCAGTTGATCATCTTGGTAAACTTCAATATGTGCATCTTACTTTGCATAGTTCATCACACATATTTAGGTTTCATTTATTGAGCTCACTTTTCAGTCAACATTTTCTTTGGCTTATTTCCAATTGAATCTCATTTGAGCTTAAACTTGAACTAAACCCTTATAAACCCTAATTTTAAATCTAATAAAATTAAATTGGTATCAACCAAATCAAAACAGAATCAAATATAACCAACATCAATCAAACCCTAAAATTGACCTAAAAAACAGCCTTAACCAACACACACCCTAATATTATTATTCTCTTTCAAGATTATCGTAGGGCTGGAAACTTCATTTTGAAAATCGCATGATGTTTATTATCACATATAATGATTATAAAAATGAGTTCAATGATCGTATGACACAAATTTTATGTGAAACTTTTCACTTCAATTTTTCATTCATGCATAGTTTTTCACGCACAAAAAAAATTATCATTTTCTCCACAAGTCAATCTAGTGATCAAAATTAGATTATGTAAATTGCATAATATTCATTATCACATATGAGAAGCATGCAAACTAGTTTGATTGTCACTAAACAACATTTTTACGTAAACTTTTTAAATTAGAGATTTCATTCATAAAAATAGTAATACGTAAACATTTTTTGGCGAAAATTTATTTTTTAAAACAGACTTCACAAGTGCATCTCGATCATCAAAATATTTTAAATGAGCCCCTTCATGCTTAAATGCGACTTCATTTGAGGACCGTTCAGTCGACGATAATATGGATGATAATTTCAATAATAAAAAGAATAATTGCACTAGTTAACTCGAAATGGACTCAAATTAAAATTCTGACCAAATTAAATATGAGGTAAAAGCACTTAACTAATCCATCAAAACCCACTAAATCTCCAACTCAAAATTCGCCAAATTTTCTCTCTCCTAGGGTGGGACCTATAATTTGACAAGAAATATCTTGAGATGCTTTGACCAAAACAAATTCAACAACTGAATTCCTTATATTTTCTATACTAAATTAGCCTAAGTCAATTTTTTTGGTCATAACCACAATAACCACATTGTCATTTCAAATTGAAATATCTTAAACTAGATGCCATTTTTTTCAAAGTTATTTGCACTGTTGGATTTGCTGCTTCATTATCTTCAAAATGAGGTATATTTATAATTTTCACCATAACCACCTTAAACACCTTATTTTGAGTTCAAATTTCCCTCTCATTTTAAAAATTCCCTCCACAATTCTCTTAACCTTTTCCTCCTATCTTCACTCCTCTTAATCCCTCATTCTAAACAGACTTATCTCCCCCCTCCTCTTTTCCCCATCCAAACTGAGAATTCTCCCCTCACCTTTTCCTCTTTCCTCGATACAAATCAAGAACTATCTTCCCTCATCTCCTCTCCTCCTCTCATCCTCTCTCCTATTCTCCTCAAAAACAAATTGAGAATGACACCAAGGAAAGCATGGAACATCACTTCATCTAAGGCAAAGAACCAAAGTAAGCAAAGGTATAATTTCTTTCAACTCTATCTCATTTTGGTAACTTTGCATGATATAGTCTATGGCATGATGGTGATTTTCTTCATACCTTCTTATCCCTCTCACTTCTAAGCGTTCGTTTTCCTTTCTTACGAATAACTTCTTTTTGTTCTCCCAATCCATACTCTTCTTCTACTTTACCTTAATTTGAAAAAAAAACAAAACCTTCACCCAAATCACCCGTTCTGTTCTACCCCAACCAAAAATATACCTCACACAACATATAATTCCCTCACTTCTTAACCTACCTAAAAACCTAACACTCACAACTTAAAGCCCTACCCAAAACCCAGTAAACTAACACCCCGCACCCTCACTTCACCCCTACCGAAACTAACCTACCTCACTCACCACATAACCAACCCACTAGCCTTACTCAAAAACCATTAAACTTACACCCTCCTCCCTCACTTCAACCACGCCAGAAACTAACCTACCACTCTCACCACATAACCTTCCCATTAACCTTAACTAAAACCCATTAAACTTACATTCTACTACCTCACTTCACCCCTACCATTAACTTACCTACCACACTCAACACATAGCCTTCCCACTAGCCTCACAAAAAACCCATTAAACGCACACTCCACTCCCGCACTTCACCCTTACTCAAAACTAGCCTACGTCACTCACCTCATAAGATTCCCACCGGTCTCACCCGAAAACCATTAAACCCACACTCCACTCCCTTACTTAACCCTTATCGAAAACTAACATACTCAACTCACTATATAACCTTCCTATTAGCCTACCCAATAATAACCAACTTCACTCACCATATAACCTTCCCACTAGCTTACTGATAATTAACCTACTTCACTCACCTCATAACCAACCCAACCTACCCTTACTCGAGGTCATTCTAA
>JXCR01034070.1:22138-35098 GCA_002079205.1 Phalaenopsis hybrid cultivar | reverse complement strand
TGAAGTTTTCATCTTTTACTGACTAATTCAGCGCAGGATATGTCTGGAAACTGTTAGTCCAGTGTCCAATTGGAGGACGCAGAGTAAAAGCAGAAAATTCAATAAGAAAATTATCATTATGCTGTAAAATAATCATAAAAAAATAAGTATCGTAAAATTCAACGATTTAAGTGGTTACTTTCAAATGTTAGTCTAATATCTTCTTAATAACGACAGAGAATAGACCCCACAAAAGAAAAAAAAAAGGGAAATTTGCATACATGTCACACATTTCCTTTGTATTTACATATCCCTATGTAGCTTAAAGCTTGATATTTAGATTTATAACTATGCATGAAAATGTGTACTTCACTTTTAAAATAAGAATGTTATGTATGTAAATAAGAAAGTTTAGGTGTTAGATATGTAAATACATAAGAATTGTAAATTACTGAAGAAAAAATAAATGATTTAAGACATACCGTCCATCCACGCACCTATGTGTATCCCCCCTCCCTGACTCTGGGAAGATGAACTCAGTCAAAGGCCCTTGACCTTGGAAAGATCCATCCAAACTAGATACTTCTGATTAAGCAAATTATTCATGAATTAAATTCAATTGAGGGCCACCATCAAGTATGCAGTAAAAAAATAGCAAATTTTTCAATTTCATTGACTTACTTTGAGAAGCAGATAAATCATCACTGAAATGAAATCCTACTAAAAGACTATAATCCATAATGCCCTCTGCTTCAAGAAATTCACAATCTCGCTCAATTTGCCTAGAAAAACAAAAAAAATGAAAAATTATAACAACAAAACCAAGCCATTAAAATATGAATGAAAATTTACACATAGACCACACAATTTTTATGCATTCACATATCTAACACCTAAAAGTTTTTACATTTATAACACATCAGATTTAAAAACATATGCATGAAAAAGGTGTATTTCACTTTTGAAAAGTTAGTAATAGTGATAATTTTCATTTGATATCAAAGATTTGATTTTTATGTATGTAAGTATGAAAGTTTAAATGTTAGATATGCAAATATATGAGAATTGAGTGGTATGTATGTAAATGTCGTAAAAATAAAAATAGNATCTCTCAATGCAAAAAAGGTGCTTAGTGAGGTGAAACAAATATAGCAATGTGTATATAAAGGTAGAAGCCAAGTTTAGTTGTGTATGGCTTAGAGAAGATTACTTATAAGGAAACCAAATATAAGACGTAACAAATAAGTTGGGCTTGAGATTTGAGACCATAATAGACATGCAAATATATCAACATAAAAATGTATATCATCCTTCCAAAAGAGACGAGCTCATCAATCAACTTATTAGGAGATATATCAGCCAACTTAATCATGCACGTTGAAAAAACATATATGAAAATTTCGATAGGGAAACAAATAGAATCATACTTGAGAAAGAAAATCCCATCAAGAAAGTTCTCTTTTAATTATTCTAATTTGATGTTTTTATTGGACACCCAATTAAGAGATTAAAAAAAATCATCGCAAAGCACATCTAAATAAGATGGTTAACTGTGGTGAGTAGAATGGGGGTTAAAGTCATCAAACTAAAGGTATAAGACCAGAAGGGAATAAATTATTGAGTAAACATTAATTAATTGGTTTTCTCTATCTTTTGATTAGAGACATATTGAGCTTAAAATCAGACTTTTAAGTATTATCTTTCTTGTAATGAACAAAATCTATGTAATAAATTCATAGTATTCTAAGAAGAATGTGTGATAGGTTCATGGGAAGGAATATCAAACAAAATCAGATTCTCATAACTTGATTAATGAGATTAGGAATCTAGCAGTCACAGATAGGAAAGTGCTATTTACCCATCTAGCATTGTGTACTGTCACCATCAATAAGTAATCTAAACCATTTCTTCTCGTTTATGGTAACCGTGGGTGTATTGCTAATCCTTAAGCTAAAAAGACTGATAAAATGGAGCATTTATATGCATCCCACCCAATTTTTATGTATTTACATATTTAGCACCTATCCTCGCTTTTTTACATTAATAATATCCAAATCTTTCATATCACATTAAAAAACACCACCATTTTCAACTTTTAAAAGTTCAATGCACTTTTTCATGCATATTGAAGGTGAAATGTTAAGTAAAAATTGAAGTTTGGGTGTTAGATATGCAAATACATAGGAATTGAGTGGTATGCAAAAAATTGAAGTATGGGTGTTAGATATGTAAGTACAAGAGTCTTAATTCCATTTTAGAATAAAACTTGAGCCTCAAAGAAATTTTGCGATACCTTTGTTTATGTTTTTTCTTCTTTTTTTGCAGGCTTTTGCTGCGGTGAGTACTGAATGTTCGAGCCTACTTTTGTATCTTCTGCATAATTTCCACATGAGCGGTTCTATACTCTTAAAAGTGGTTTAAGCATTAATAAGCCTAATTACCTCTCTAATTAAGATGGAAGCTTAGTGTTGACATATTGAATCTACAACAATAAAGAATTACAATTAAGCAACACAAATGTCTCAATAATATTCTTAAAACAAAGAAAATGCCTGCCCTTTCTTAGGGTCTGTTTGGCGCGACTACCTAGCTGCTGCGCGGCACCGCCCCGCCATTATTTCGCGTTTGGGGCGGCGTCTCCTCTGCGACAGGCCGCAAATCCAACGAAAAGCGAAACATGGTTAGCCACCCGTGACCGAGCTTCGCGGCAGATTCTTTAAAGTGGTTTTACGTTGGTGCCCACTTGCCCTAAACATGAGCGGAGCTTTCCCTTTCCCGAATCTCAACTCCCGAGCGTCCGAGCATCTTCGTCTTCCCGAGTGAAGGTTTCTCATCTCCTCCTCTTCGCCAACTCCAAGCATCACTTCTGTCAGCCTAATTCGTCCCCGTACCGTCTGAAGTTTTGCTCCTCTCGCGGAATTCCTGTTGGAGAAACCTTGCCGGTCCTCTGCTCGAAGCGATGAAGTGTTTTGTGAGTTTGTTTTTTTATCATCTAATCTAATTTCGTAATCATTTGTGATTTCTAGGACATTATAAAGTTTCAATACCTTTTTTGTCTTACGTTAGAGCAATTTCAGTTCACATATACAATGGAAGAGGCCATAGAAAGAATCAAAGTCATGATTATGGTGAAATTCTGTTTAGAAGTGTTTAGAACTGTTTGAGCACCTAAAAAGTTTATAGTTACTTGCAATTTAGAGAAGTTGTAGTATGTCTAGAATTTTTTGAACTATTTAGAAGTATTACATATGTCGCTGTCACAATTCTGTTTTAAACAATTTTAACAAATAGAACAAGACCATTTTTCCAGAATCAACTACCCCAAGACTGTTTTCACACAGCTGCACCAAACAGAAAGTCAACTTCCCCGCAGCAGCTTCCTGGGGCAGCGCAGCTGCAGCTGCGCCAAATAGACCCTTAGTCATACTTGACATGTTGTAAAACCCTGAAGTCGGTCTTCCTAACCATTCAAGAACTTTGTGATTTATTCTCCTAATTAAATTTTAATATCATCACTTATAAATGCAAATTCAAAATTATTTATATTTAACATCTTCAAACTTAGTGAAATAAATGACTTTACCTGCAACATCATATAATTAGAAATTCAATGTGCATATAATTCAAATAGCTGAAAGGCATTTGGTACGCAAACATCTACAGCTACAACCATCAAGCCTATTCCAAATTTCCATTTCTAGTTGAGATGAACTCATATGGCAAAAGAGTACCAAAACATAAGAATCTAAGAACATTCAAATATATTTAACCTCTATGCCTACGATCTCTATCATAGGGGTTAGAATATAATTCTTGCCTGTAAGTATGGCCATGGGCATGGCCATGGCCGTGCTCCTGACCGACCTGCTTCTCCTCTATGCTCGACTCTCCCAAAAGTTTTTGTTTGCTCAACGTGCTGTGTCTGTGCTTGTGCTCGTGCTTGTGGGTCTCTTGATGAACATGGTGGATGTGGCCATCAGGCTTAAGATNAAAAAAAAAAAAAAAAATCCAGTGTTTGATATATTTTAAAATTCTTAATTTTAATTATAGTTTAAATAAATAAATTGATAAATAATTAAATTTTATATTGTTCTCAACAAATTCTTAGAAAATGTTTATTCATATGATATTTAATAAAAAATAATAAAATCAAATTCATAAGCAACTATCACAAAATGACGAGCATATTAGGAGAAAAATGTTAGGATTTAAAAAAATTCAGAAAAATGATGTATAAATTTAGAAGCATTTATATACTTACATACCATCCATTTTTTATGTAGTTACATATCTAAACACCTTAGTTTTACTGTTTTTATTTATAACACATAAGTTTTTCATAACATTATAAAAATATCACTATTTTAATTTTAAAAAATGAAATACATATTTTCATGCATAGGTATGATAGTATATATGTAAAAATTGAAGTTTTAAGTGTCAAATATGAAAATACATATGATTTTTTCTAAGTTTTAATATTGATGTTTTTCACACGACTGGTTGTATAAATTTATTTTATTATTATATAATTTAGATTGTCATTTTCGAGCTGGAGTGAATTCAAATAACTCAACTTTGAGCCAGCTCGTTTCAATTTCGTGTTGGATTGAGCTCAATTCAATTCAAAGCTGAGTTAGCTCAGAATCGAACATAACTAGTCACAAGTTGATTTCGATCCGAACTCAATTAATTCAATCCAATTTCTAGCAGACCCCAACTTTGATTGCAACGGGCTCGGTAGCAGCTCTACGAGTGGAGGAGTTTCTAATAAAATGGCGAAAACTCTCATCGGGTCCTGATGATGATGCAAAATTGGATGTTTACGACTTCTTAATTACTCATTAATTTTATGCCATCTCATGAAAACTAACAAAAAATATTGTTGCTATTTTATAAAGTTCAACATGAAATGGGATCTTTATACAAGTTTATCTTTATTTTACTGCTTTTAAATTAAATATACACCATACAATAGACTAAAATGGCTTGAATATCAAATGTGCTATAAAATGGATTCAGATTATGTCCAATTATCTTCGAATGAATTTTTAATTATTATGATAAATTGATTAACAAAAGTTAAAAATCTTGGCCATTTAATCAATTTTATATAAATAAAAAAATAAGTATGATGAATATTTGAATAATTTTAAAAAGTTTAATTATTCTTATTTAATTAAAAAATGAATGACTTAAATTACCTGCTGTTATTTTATTTTTTTTTTATAATTTTTGTGATAATCAAAGAGATCGATTCAAATCCATTACAAAATATGATGAATAACTCCATATTTTTTTTGTTTTATTGCTTCGCAANTCCACATGATGAAATGTCATGTTTAATAAAACTAAGAGTAGAAAATATTATTGGAGTCAAAATGGGAAAATTTAAAAAATTATTTTAAGGTTCCTGTTTAGCATAATATATATTGTGACTACAAAACATTTTCAATGAATATAAACTAAAAAAATAAAAAACTATTATCACTCTATTTACATGATGAATACTTTTAAATAACAACTATAACATATTTATTAATATTTATATAACTTTTAGTAAATGAATGAAGACTATGAAAATGAAGTCCTAATTAAAAATCTAAAAGAATATAGTGAACGATGTAACAAATCATTTATACAAGGATAAATAAAAATTAAACCATAGATCTCTCAATGCAAAAAAGGTGCTTAGTGAGGTGAAACAAATATAGCAATGTGTATATAAAGGTAGAAGCCAAGTTTAGTTGTGTATGGCTTAGAGAAGATTACTTATAAGGAAACCAAATATAAGACGTAACAAATAAGTTGGGCTTGAGATTTGAGACCATAATAGACATGCAAATATATCAACATAAAAATGTATATCATCCTTCCAAAAGAGACGAGCTCATCAATCAACTTATTAGGAGATATATCAGCCAACTTAATCATGCACGTTGAAAAAACATATATGAAAATTTCGATAGGGAAACAAATAGAATCATACTTGAGAAAGAAAATCCCATCAAGAAAGTTCTCTTTTAATTATTCTAATTTGATGTTTTTATTGGACACCCAATTAAGAGATTAAAAAAAATCATCGCAAAGCACATCTAAATAAGATGGTTAACTGTGGTGAGTAGAATGGGGGTTAAAGTCATCAAACTAAAGGTATAAGACCAGAAGGGAATAAATTATTGAGTAAACATTAATTAATTGGTTTTCTCTATCTTTTGATTAGAGACATATTGAGCTTAAAATCAGACTTTTAAGTATTATCTTTCTTGTAATGAATAAAATCTATGTAATAAATTCATAGTATTCTAAGAAGAATGTGTGATAGGTTCATGGGAAGGAATATCAAACAAAATCTGATTCTCATAACTTGATTAATGAGATTAGGAATCTAGCAGTCACAGATAGGAAAGTGCTATTTACCCATCTAGCATT
Organism: Phalaenopsis hybrid cultivar; assembly: GCA_002079205.1. NCBI lineage: Eukaryota > Viridiplantae > Streptophyta > Magnoliopsida > Asparagales > Orchidaceae > Phalaenopsis > Phalaenopsis hybrid cultivar. The sequence goes on along the minus strand of JXCR01034070.1, from coordinate 28,687 downwards.
GTGTACTGTCACCATCAATAAGTAATCTAAACCATTTCTTCTCGTTTATGGTAACCGTGGGTGTGTTGCTAATCCTTAAGCTAAAAAGACTGATAAAATGGAGCATTTATATGCATCCCACCCAATTTTTATGTATTTACATATTTAGCACCTATCCTCGCTTTTTTACATTAATAATATCCAAATCTTTCATATCACATTAAAAAACACCACCATTTTCAACTTTTAAAAGTTCAATGCACTTTTTCATGCATATTGAAGGTGAAATGTTAAGTAAAAATTGAAGTTTGGGTGTTAGATATGCAAATACATAGGAATTGAGTGGTATGCAAAAAATTGAAGTATGGGTGTTAGATATGTAAGTACAAGAGTCTTAATTCCATTTTAGAATAAAACTTGAGCCTCAAAGAAATTTTGCGATACCTTTGTTTATGTTTTTTCTTCTTTTTTTGCAGGCTTTTGCTGCGGTGAGTACTGAATGTTCGAGCCTACTTTTGTATCTTCTGCATAATTTCCACATGAGCGGTTCTATACTCTTAAAAGTGGTTTAAGCATTAATAAGCCTAATTACCTCTCTAATTAAGATGGAAGCTTAGTGTTGACATATTGAATCTACAACAATAAAGAATTACAATTAAGCAACACAAATGTCTCAATAATATTCTTAAAACAAAGAAAATGCCTGCCCTTTCTTAGGGTCTGTTTGGCGCGACTACCTAGCTGCTGCGCGGCACCGCCCCGCCATTATTTCGCGTTTGGGGCGGCGTCTCCTCTGCGACAGGCCGCAAATCCAACGAAAAGCGAAACATGGTTAGCCACCCGTGACCGAGCTTCGCGGCAGATTCTTTAAAGTGGTTTTACGTTGGTGCCCACTTGCCCTAAACATGAGCGGAGCTTTCCCTTTCCCGAATCTCAACTCTCGAGCGTCCGAGCATCTTCGTCTTCCCGAGCGAAGGTTTCTCATTTCCTCCTCTTCGCCAACTCCCAGCATCACTTCTGTCAGCCTAATTCGTCCCTGTACCATCTGAAGTTTTGCTCCTCTCGCGGAATTCCTGTTGGAGAAACCCTACCGGTCCTCTGCTCGAAGCGATGAAGTGTTTTGTGAGTTTATTTTTTTATCATCTAATCTAATTTCGTAATCATTTGTGATTTCTAGGACATTATAAAGTTTCAGTACCTTTTTTGTCTTACGTTAGAGCAATTTCAGTTCACATATACCTTGGAAGAGGCCATAGAAAGAATCAAAGTCATGGTTATGGTGAAATTCTGTTTAGAAGTGTTTAGAACTGTTTGAGCACCTAAAAAGTTTATAGTTACTTGCAATTTAGAGAAGTTGTAGTATGTCTTAATTTTTTGAACTATTTATAAGTATTACATATGTCGCTGTCACAATTCTGTTTTAAACAATTTTACCAAATAAAGCAAGACCATTTTTTCAGAAACAACTACCCCAAGACTGTTTTCACACAGCTAAGTCAGCTTCCCCGCAGCAGTTTCCTGGGGCAGCGCAGCTGCAGCTGCGCCAAGCAGACCCTTAATCATACTTGACATGCTGTAAAGCCCTGAAGTCGGTCTTCCTAACCATTCAAGAACTTTGTGATTTATTCTCCTAATTAAATTTTAATATCATCACTTATAAATGCAAATTCAAAATTATATATATTTAACATCTTCAAACTTAGCGAAATAAATGACTTTACCTGCAACATCATATAATTAGAAATTCAATGTGCATAAAATTCAAATAGCTGAAAGGCATTTGGTACGCAAACATCTACAGCTACAACCATCAAGCCTATTCCAAATTTCCATTTCTAGTTGAGATGAACTCATATGGCAAAAGAGTACCAAAACATAAGAATCTAAGAACATTCAAATATATTTAACGCCTACGATCTCTATCATAGGGGTTAGAATATAATTCTTGCCTGTAAGTATGGCCATGGGCATGGCCATGGCCGTGCTTCCGACCGACCTGCTTCTCCTCTATGCTCGACTCTCCCAAAAGTTTTTGTTTGCTCAACGTGCCGTGTCTGTGCTTGTGCTCGTGCTTGTGGGTCTCTTGATGAACATGGTGGATGTGGCCATCGNATATATATATATATAAAATGTGCTCTAAAAAAATCAAGTTTACACATGTTTAAATGAGCAATAGGAGAGGAGATAATTTTAACCTCTAAGGCAAGCTCATATATGCTTGATATGCTTACTATTTTTAAAAAAACAAAGAAGCAATTTTTTAATGTTTNCATGTTTGCTTAATATACCTTGATATGCTTACTATTTTAAAAAACAAAGAAGCAATTTTTTAATGTTTAAAACAAACAAGTTATTTTATAATAAAATTTAACAAAGTCTTTAAAATAAAAATAACATTTTTAAGAATAAGAATAATAAGAACATTTAACCATGATTTTTCCAAATAAGGTTTAATAAATAACATTTTGAAAGAGACCAAAAGTAAAATTTTTTAAAACAAAAGTCCTCTAAAAATCTTTCAACTTAAAAAAAGTATTTTTTAGAAAACCAAAACTTAAACAGACCATTTTCAAACAAAATAAATGAAACATAAACTTTCTAAAATAAAACCATAAACCAAAAAAAAAAANTTTTCCAAATAAGGTTTAATAAATAACATTTTGAAAGAGACCAAAAGTAAAATTTTTTAAAACAAAAGTCCTACAAAAATCTTTCAACTAAAAAAAGTATTTTTTAGAAAATCAAACCTTAAACAAACCATTTTCAAACAAAATAAAAGAAACATAAAATTTCTAAAATAAAACCATAAACCAAAAGAAAAATTTTTAAATATAAAATTATCAAAATAAGTACTCAAAGCAAAACTAAACAAAACAGAATAAAACCTAATTAAAAATCTCTTAAAAAAAAACTTGAGTAAACCATATNACTAAAAAAAGTATTTTTTAGAAAATCAAACCTTAAACAAACCATTTTCAAACAAAATAAAAGAAACATAAACTTTCTAAAATAAAACCATAAACTAAAAGAAAATTTTTTAAATATAACATTTTCAAAACAAGTACTCAAAGCAAAACTTAAACAAAACAGAATAAAACCTAAATAAAAATCTCTTAAATAAAACTTAAGTAAACCATATTTTCAGAGGAAAACTTGAAACTTTTCTTAAAAAATAAAACAAACCTTAACTAGCCTAACTTTGAATTTTTTTTTCAAAACATGAGTATATATATATATATATGTGTGTGTGTGTGTGTGTGTGTGTGTGTGTGTATGTGTGTGTGTGTGTGTGTGTGTGTGTGTGTGTGTGTGTGTGGAAGCCAATTCTGTTGTGAGCTTACCAATTATATCAAAACCATAGGACTTTGTAAATTCTTTTGACTAAATAGCTTATGCAAGACCTATACATGTTCATAGGTGTAGCCTATGAATGAACATGTTCTCTTCCAGGAACATATGATTCACGAGCTTGGCTCTTAAGCTTATAACTCTTACGCTATGTCATGCATACACAACCATTTGAATTAAGATTTCATTCATATGCTGATAAAAAAGCTATGTGATAAAATATTTTACAAAATTCTCTTTTCCGTGTGTGTAAAAATCTTGAAAAATAAGCACATGAATAAGACTTAAGTTTTAAAAGTGTAAGTGTTAAAGGCTAGAATAATACAAGCACTTGAACTTAGAAAGGCTTTGATTTTCTAAGTAAGCTAGGATTCATCATCTTGATAGTTTAGATTTAAAACATATTTTAAACTACTAGTTCATAGATAATTATATTAAAGAAAGAAAAAATCAAAGGATTAACCATATCTATTATTTATCCATTATATAAATAAGCAAAGTGTTTTGTTGTTTAAATTATTTATTTAAAATATAACTATAAACATAATCATGTTAAGAAAATAAATATTATTTAAAATGGTGACATTACATATAGTCTAAATAATCAAAATGATGTATCATAATTTACACATACCCTTAGCACAATCATATGAGTGTCATTGTAATGCGATAATTTATACTATTCAATGTGATATACTCAAGAACAATGCTCATTAAGGCAATCATGTATTGATCTCACATTTAAAGGGAAATATCATTGAAGTGCTATCATTTCTAATTCTATATACAAATGACATGTTGGTGCACCTAAATAAGTAATAAATAGAAATGTGGTGCATACGTGAGACTAAAACTATATGCTTGAAATTCAATTTAAAAAATTTGATTTATTCACTTTATAACTAAATGTAAAATAAATATCAACCATTTCAATATAATAGGATATTCAAAAAATAATGTAATATCCAGAGTCCTAATGCAAATGATTATCTTAAACATTAACACACTATCATAAAAAGATTAATTATAGTATATTAAATGTCATGACATGCATGCTAACACTAGTTTAGCTTGAACCATTCAAAGAAATATATGAAGAAGATACAACATTACATATGTTACATATTATGTAAGAATATCAATAAGGGAGACATAATATTAAACAACTATTAAATGTACAAAGATTTGATGAAATTAAGGTATTAGATAATCATTACATGAAATATAAGAATTGATAATATCAAACCTACATGCTACATAAAATCTGCAAACTTAAGATGAAGTGGAAAATCAACTAACATACACTAAGGTGATCCAAACAATACATGCAATGTGGTATAATGTATGTGTGATTATGTAGACTTACAAGACAACATACATAATTCACACATAAAATTTGACTTGCTTACTTACAATCTTGAAATTCACACACACGCGCATGCGCGCGCGCGCACACACACACACACACACACACACACACGCACGTGNGCCAAACCTAGGTGATATTCAAGGTGGTGAAACATATATTATCATTGTATTCATCACAACACAATGATTATAAGCTGAAAAACATGACTTTAACACTTCAAGATCATGGACGAGTTTCTTCAAAGAGAACTTCATGACCAAGAGGATGAACTTCCTCAAAGTTTACGCCTCCACAGGTATCAACATTCATCATAATCCTCTGAGAAAATAAAGCACACAATTAAACTTCATGGGATTAGAACTATGGAAACAAAGCCATAACACTAAAACTACAAAAAAAAAAAAAGAAGAATAAAGAAAGAAAGCAGAGCTATGGTTTTGGATCACTCAAGATGCCAAAAAGTGGTGCGGGAAAAAGCTTCCTACCTTATGAGTTTCCTCTAACATCAGCTTTTACTAAATGGTCTACATAGAACTGTATTTAACACTTTAAAGAGTTTAGAAACTCACCATCATCTGGCAGAGGCAATTCTCTAACTCTTTGCATTCCTTCGTATGATAGTAAAGAGATTTCGGAGAACCAGCTCCTCTTCTTCCAATCCCAAGGGAGAGTAGAAGGTTTTATTCCTTAGCCTTCTTCTATAATCCCTACCAAGCTCTGTAAAATGAAGACTTCATCATGTTTCTCTCAATTGAATCTATTAGCAAATTTTCCCTTTGTATGGGTTGTTAAGGGTATTAAGCTTTGTTTTGAAGTATTGGAAAGATTTTTTATGGATGAATTACATAAAAAATGACGTAAACATGCAGGTTTGAACTTTAGCTCTTGATAAAATTGAGTTGACTTAGGGTCTGTTTGGGTAGGTGCAACTTATTGAATAATCTGCTGATAAGCTGATTAAAAATAATTTGCTGATAAGCTAGCTGTGGTGACTATTACCATTTTTTATTTTTTTGGAAAAGTCAAACCGCAGCCAGAAAGCTGTCACCGCACCTAGATAGGTGTTGTGTGAAAACACTGTTTTCAGCGTTTTGAAAACGCATAAGCTGCCAAAACTCAGTTTACCCAAACAGGTCTGGTGCGTTTTCAAAACGCCACCGTACCAAATAAAATGCCCCAAACAGACCCTTATTCTCTCAAAATTGATGAGTCGTAAAAGTTGTGGTTTAACCTTTGAAGTGGCAAAGTTAGGGTAGAAATACCATAAAGCATAAAAAAATTAATTTGCTCCAATATCCCCCACAAAAGTTCCACTCAATTTTGGATGAACTTAGCTTTCAAGTAGTTCTTGTTTCAATTTCTTAGAAATAGTTAATTTATCTAATATCAACTTTTTTGAGCAGGGGTTTTAGTTATGCCAAAGCCAATCCCAAACATCTCTTTAAATTTAATTCATTTAAAATTAACGTTAAATTAATCAAACTCATATAGTACTTAGTTAAAATAAATTTATTTAGATTCAAAATATGATCTATATATGATTTATACGGCTGTCAATTTGGTTTGTTGTTCGCGAACAGCTCGTGTTCGGCTCGTTAAGCAGCTTGTGTTCGGCTCGTTCGTTAAGCCTAACGAGTCAGAGACGAACAAATTTTTAAGCTCGAAATGTAAACGAGTCGAACACAAACAAAAGTTTGTTCGCTCATGTTCGGTTCGAATTGACTTGAATATATATATATATATATATATATATATATATATATATATATATATATATATATATATATATATATATATATATATATATATATATATATATATATATATATATATATATATATGTGTGTGTGTGT
>JXCR01034070.1:3459-17886 GCA_002079205.1 Phalaenopsis hybrid cultivar | reverse complement strand
CTCGGTTCGTTGATCTACATGAAATCATTTGAAGAAAATATTTTGTTCAAGCCAATAAATGATGAGTGGAGCATTATGTGAAGTGTTTGGATGCTAAATTTATTGTGTTTAGTTTGATGAATTCTATGCTCACCATTCACATCAAAGAATATTTGCTGTTGGCATTTATGCCTCCACCATAGAAAATGCCCCAATGCTAGAATAATCAAAGATATTAATCCACAGCTAAGCCCAAATGCAAGAACAACTTTGTGACCTTTGGACCTTCCTGGTTTTGAAGAAACTAAAAAAAAAGAAAATTGTAAATGTGAAGCTAGCATCAGAATGAGAGCATATCTTTCCTTTTTAAGAAACAGAAAAATATTCTCAATTTTAAACAGATAAGTTCTACCCAACTGCAGCACTAGAATAAAATAAAAAAAACAATTAAGTTTTGACAGAATCATAATTATGCATAATTACTTGACAGTGTTTAGTTTTAGAAGTATCTAGTGATATAAAAAAAGAGCAAAATTAAGTTGAGCAAGCCAAAATCACAATAATAATCATGTGGAAAAGAGAAATTTGAGTACATTGTGAATTATTGAGATTGAAGGAAATTGGCGTGGGCATCATTCCGTAGCATTCTTTCTCTGAACCAGATGCACAGATGAGAGGATTCCCCACTATGCTAAAGCAGAAAAAGAGAAACATAAAGTGAGGGTAAGCTTTGTTGTTTATTATTTACTATTTTTGGGAAAGTACAAAGTCATAACATGCAAAGAATCTTATCATCACATTGTGAATTATCATACCAAATTTTTTGTGCAAAATTTTTTTTTGCAGTTCATAGAAATAAGAAATAAAGTGGAAAATTTAATTTTTTTTTATTAAAAATTGTGGACAGAGTGGAGTCTAATATAAAAATGCATTCGGTTTAGATGATTAAAATTATCTCAAAATCTAAACTTTGATTCTGAATCATGACTTACTTGAATGTCCTTGCAGGGAACTTTGGTATTGGACCACTCAAATTGTTATATGACAAGTCCCTGAAAATATTGAAAACTCTTTGAAAAAACCGTAAAATCTGCAGTATTATACCGCATGCCACTATTGAAATGATTCTAAAAGGAAAAGCAATTGGCCTTACAGGAAGGATAGCTCTGTGATGTTATCTAATTTCTGAGGGAATGGTCCATAAAGACTGTTATTGTTTAGCCTCCTTAAAATATATCAACATATGGGTATGTGTCAAGAGAACAATTAATTAAGTGGTGAGAGTAAAAATCTCATCTTTCAGAACTGGATTTTTTATAGCAATCTTACAGGTATTGAAGGCTTCTTAGCTCTGCAAGTGATGTTGGGATTTCACCAGAGAGGTTGTTGCAGGAGAGATCCAAGGTGCGAAGCATCACCAGTTTCCCAATCTCTTCAGGAATGGATCCTGAGATCTCATTGTTCTGCAACAGCCTGAAAGAAGCATTTTTTACCAGAATTCTTGCAGCTGAAACCAGATTCAATACTGATTAAACAATTCATCTCAATTTGAAAACTTACACTATCTCGAGGTTAGTCAAATTCCCTATGCTTGAAGAAAGGGAACCAGAGAGATTCTGACTTGGTGTTCCTCTGTCAAAATTTTGTCAGGAGAAGAAGAGCTAATACTAACAAAAATATAGAAAGAGAAGAATAAGATGGTCGAAAATTTTAAGATTTAACAGAATTTACAGGCCAATGACAAGGTTCTCAGATGAACAAGTGACCATTGTCCAGCTACATGGATCAACTGAGTCCTTATCCCAATTTTGAAGAACACCATGAGGATCTTTCAAAGCAGCCTTAATGCCCATCAAAGCTTGCACTGACACAAAGAAGAAATCTATATATAAAAAAAAAACAAAACAAAAACAAAAGCAAATCAAATGCATGAAACTCATGTTCATTTAAATGATACCTTCAAAGTTAACTCCTTTGGGGGATAGCAGAGCAGTTGCAGACACCAAAGACCACAGGAAGACCAGCAAAAACAACCCATCTTTTTCCTCCTTCACTCCCATAAGCTTGTAAGAGCACCCAACCTTATAAGCTGCTGCAACTGCTCTTTAATGGTCTTTGGAGCCTACAAGGACTTTTTAATGGAGTTCGGTGAGCATTTATCTCATTCCTCATTTCTCTTCAATTCTGCGGATTGGATGGATGCCTGTGCTCAGTCACCCTCATGCTTCAGATGCCTGACAAAAAACCCAGACTCCGCTGCATGCTGCTTATAAGTATGCCCGTGTAAAGTGCAAGGAGAATGCGGAGGATGAGATAGCAAATATGCCTGCCACTAGATTTAGGCACTAGAAATGAGTAATTACATAAAACACTCTGAAATGCTTGTGATTTGGCATTAGTGTATATATATATATATATATATATATATATATATATATATATATATATATATATATGCATATCACTTTTTTAGTATATAAGGAAATATATAATAGTTAAAAAAAGAATTTCAGTCGCTTTTAATTTTATTTTCAATTTAAACTTGATGTATAATATCCTATAAATGTCTTAAGAAATATTTATTAGATGCTACATGTTACTATGAGAGTGTAAACAAAAATAAAATTGAATAAATTGTAATCAAATTTTGCTTCACATGTAGTACATTTTAAGTCTCTTTTGATAGTATTTTCCTACTTGTAAACATGACTATAATATTCTATTAAAATCATAAAAAATGATGTTGGAATTGTTAAATTTTTTGAAGAAAATCACTTTTAACTTTGGGACTATGTTTGCACATTTATGTTCATTTAACTTTTTAGTTAAAATAAAAAATTCTCTAGACTTTCAGTCCAATTTTGAGGAAAGAAGTTACAAAGAGTTAATTATATAGTGACTCGTGAATAATTTTAGAGAAATTTAGAAAAATACTCATATAATTTGGGCAAGAAATAAAATGGTAATAAACAAATCAAGTTTGCACTCCCTAAGATAAATCTTTAACTTATGAAATTTTATTCAAGGGTAGGGTAGTCATCCACACCCTCTAACTAGGGATAATGATGGAAAGAAAATATAAATCCTTCATAAATTTACCCTACTCCCTCAAAATAATTATGTAATTGTAAGATTGATCTAAAGCTCTTGAAGTGTTCTGCAAGGAAAGAAAAATCTACATCTTTTGTAAACTTTCAGTCTCTTTTAATTTGACTTTTTATTTAAACATGATGTATAAAATTTTATAAATATTTTAAGAAATACTTAATAGATTTTACATGTTATTACAAGCATGTAAATAATTATAAACTTAAACTTAAAGTTAAAAAAACTATAACCCAATTTTGATTCACATGTAGCAAAAATTTAGTCACTTTTTTTACTATTTTTAAAATTTTTCTCCTTGTAAACTTGACTTGTAATATCCTATTATATAAAAAAAAAAAAAAAAAAAAAAAAGGTGTTGACATGGCAAAAAAATTTGGAAAAAAAATCACTTTTAGCTTGGATTGTATGCGGCAAAATGAGGCCCATTTAATATATTGAGTTAAAATTAGAATTTGATTAGCTTTGAGTATATGTTTGAGAAAAGAAATTTGGTTCAAATCATGTTTTGAGTGTAGACTGACTCACAAAAATTTTATAAAAGTTTAGAAACATACACATTGATAAAAAGAATAACAAATGAAATGGAAATTAATAAATGAAGTATGCTAAGCCTAGGTAAATCTCAGCATGTGAAGTTTTATCCAAAGTCAGGGTAGTGATCCCCTACCTCTAATTAGGGATAGGGATAGAAAGCAAATTCAAATCCCTTGAAGTTAATTTTACCCGAGTCCCTCAACATAATTGAGTATTTTTAAGATTGATTAAAAGCCCTTGAACTGTTCTACACTAGAAAACATAAGTGAATGATGTGGTGATATGTGCTACCCAAATAATCAAGCATAGAGTAGGCTATGTTGGTGAGATGGTTACAAATGCTAAAGCTATAACCATCCCACCACAATAAAAAAATGTGTCTTCTCTAGGTGGAGAAAAACCTTGCACAAGTTTCACCCTTGCTCATTACAACTCCTTAATATTTTATGATTGTGGTGAATGACAATGTTAAAATTCATGAGATAAGCAAAAGTTCTATAACCATGCCCCTTCGATTTGAAAAGCTATAAGAACTAAATTCAACATTGGGAGACAGTGTTCTATTTTGATTTAAATGCCTACTCACTTTTTCTCTTTACAACTACTAGCTCATAATAGTAGAAGAGAGAGTTATAAGATCACTTTAAGAGATCTCTCACAACTATGGGAAGACACTACAACTTTGTTCTTTAGATCCGAAGGCTACAATGCATGTAATGTATAGTAAAGCTTCAAATGCAGGCTTTATATTTTAAGGGCAAAGAGAGTTTTCCAAGGGTTAATATGTCATGAACCAACCAAATCAAAATATTATATTAAGACAATCCATACTATTTCAAGGTTATATAATCAATTAGGTACCCAAAGTCATTAATAATTTTGTTCAAGTAATTCATGTATTAAATTATTTAAGGAGGTCAAGAAGTTAAACTTAGAAACATAAGTTAGGTTTGGTTTGTCTTAGAAAACGCATAAGATGTTTTGCACATATTCGATTTAAGAATTTTAATAGGATCAAAAAATTTAAAAAATTAATAATTTTTATCGCAAATGATATTGCTAAATAAAAAATTAATTAAACCATTTCTTGTTTTGATTGTTAAGCTTTAATATTACTATCTCAATTAATTTCTTCTTATATTGCAATAATTAATATGAAAAAGTTTAACGTAGATAATTTCATAAAATACTTTATAATTTTCAACAAACTCCATGCAAAATCATATAATGACTTTTAATAGTTAATTATGTGAAATAAGTCATTTTCAAGATTAATCTATTACTCATTTAATTGAACACTTCAATATAAATTCATTGAATAAACCTTTAGCTAATTGTTCAATCATTTAACTTCATTAAATTACTTTCATTTAATGACATCAAAATTGTTATATAAATATATTTGTTCATAAAAAATTATATATATAAATATATATACTTATATATTCTAAAAATCATAATTTATTCATTATAAAAATTAATTAAGTTACACCAAAAAATTGCTTAATCCATCTTTGGTTCAATTTTAATCTAATGTTTGCCATATTTTTAATTCATTTAAGATGCAAATCAGGTTTAATTCACTCATTAATTCAAATATACTTTGAATATTTTAGATAAACAATTCTATATCAATTAAATAATTCCCCTTTCAATCTTTTCAAGCAAAATCTTCCTTATATGTGGTTGGAAAAAAATTTCGCATTATGAACTTGCTATAAGTTTGCTTAGTTTAATTTCTAATCAGCTCTTAATATTTTATATATTAAAGTTTGAATATACATATAGAGAATTCTATAATAAGTAAATAGTATTTTAATAAATTAAACCATGTGATTATTTTCATAGTATTTGCTGAATCCGAGATTTGATTTTTGGATCATCAAAATTTTTACCGAATTTTTTAAATTATATTCTAAATATTTTTACTATAATTCAAATTTCCTTCTTTTCATCTGTTTGATAGTATCATGTCAGCACAAACGTCGAAGTGAAACACCGATACATGACAAAACTAGAGGGACTTGTGGTCAAAGTGTGTCAGGATCTAGTAAAACACTAGTTCATCTTATTGGAGCGAAAATTAACACTCAATCAAGAGAAATGCATCCCATAACTTGGTCGAGACCTCCCTATTTTATATTTGGGCCGATCGACACAGTGGGCCAAATGAAAGAAACAACTCTCCCCCGGATAAGGAATATGACAGATCGAAAATTAAAGTTGTGCTACAAATATGTTCTTTTATTGAAGAGCATCTATACGATTCCCACATCCACCAGTGCCGAACAAATCAATCTACAATAAACGAGCGAGGGCCTTTATGTTTGATCGATCAATTTCTTATCAAATGCATTTCTAAACTAAAACATTAATATTCTTATTGGAACTTCCAGAAATAGGGGTCTTAAACAAACCACTTTTCGAAGTGGATAGAAGCCAAGGCGCTCACCTGAATAACCACTGCTACAATCCACAATTTCACATGGACAGAGCTCATTTGTCGATATAGGCTCCCACTAGTCCTCATAACCGATAACAACACTCAATTCACTGACAAGAGTGTGAAAGGGTTCTATCAAAACCAAGGCATAAACCTAAAGTTTACATCCACACGTCACCCTCGTACTAATGGTCAAGCTTAAGCGGCCAACAAAATCATTATGAATCTCTTGAAAAAATGGTTGAAGGAGCAAAATGAAGTTGGGTGGACCTCCTATCATCAGTATTATGGGCCATCCAAACATCACCTTCGACGACAATAGAAAAAACTCCATTCAAGTAATCCGATGTCATGGAAACAATGCTGTCAGTGGAGTATAATCATTCCAACCAAAAGACTGTTACAACCTATGCCTTCAATGACGAAAGCTTAATAGAATGGCGAGAGGCTATTGATGGAGTCAAACTTGCATTTGGTCTTGATGAAGAAATCCATTCTAACTTGGCCCTTCACCAAGAAGAGATTAAGAGTGCACCTCTGCATACTTCAACAAACATGTGAGGGAAAGAACCTTCACCCCATGGGACCTCGTCCTGAAAAAAGTCAATCTAGTTACCCAAGGACAAGCAACCGACAAGCTTGACCAAAGGTGGATAGTTCCATTCATCATCACCTAGAAAGTCACCCTAGGGGCTTACCGATTTGAGACATACATGGGAGATGACATACCTAAGGCCTACAGCAAAGATGAACTGAAACAATTTTTTTTGTAAAGCTTGAACATGGTTGTAATGACTAATTAAATATAAAATTTTTTGCATGCTTGTTCCATGCATATATTTTTTTTTCTTTTGTTTTTGAAGTGTGCTCTTTTGTTTGGACACATGTGCATTTAGATGATGACTCTTCAAGACATTTGTGCTGGGTGGGAGTTATTAGGTTGCTTACCCCAGAGGGGAGTTTTTAGGTTGCTCGCTTCAAAGGGAGTCTTCAAGTTAGTTGCCCCAAAGAGGAGCCTAAAGGTTTCTCACCATGGAGGGGAGTCTTTAGGTTTCTCGCTCGAGAGGGGAGTCATTAGGTTTGAGTCTTTCGTGCAAGTAACAATTCAGAAATTAAAGAGAATAAAAAGTACTGAAATGGAGACGTTTTTCTTTCTCATTATATTTGCTAATGTTCAAACAAAAAGTTTTTTCTTAAGGAAAGAATTGTTTCAGTTCATCTTTGTTGTGGGCCTTAGGTATGTCGTCTCCCGTGTATGCTCGAGTCGGTAAACCGCTGGAACGACTTTCTAGGCAATGATGAATGGACCTATCCACCTTTGGTCAAGCTTATCAGCTGCTTGTCCTTGGGTAACTAGATTGGTTTTTTTCAGGACAAGGTCCCACGGGGTGAAGGTTCTTTCCCTCACATGTTTGTTGAAGTATGCAGAGGTGCACTCTTAATCTCTTCTTGGTGAAGTGCCAAGTCAGAACGGATTTCTTCATCAAGATCAAATGCAAGTTTGACTCCTTCATTATTAGGCTCGCTCCATTCTATTAAGCGTTCGTCATTGAAGGCATAGGCTATAACAGTCTTTTGGTTGGGATGATTATACTTCACTGGTAGCTATGTTTCCATGCCATGAGATAACATGAATGGAGTTTTTCCCGTTGTCGTTGAACGTGATGTTTGGATGGCCCATAATACTGATAGTAGGACGTCCACCAAGCTTCATTTTGCTCCTTCAACCATTTTTTTCAAGAGATTCATAATGATTTTGTTGGCTGCTTCAACTTGACCATTAGTACGAGGGTGACGTGTGGATGTAAACCTTAGGTTTATTCCTTGGTTTTGATAGAACCCTTTCACACTCTTGCCAGTGAATTGAGTGTTGTTATCGGTTATGACGACTAGTGAGAGCCTATATCGACAAATGAGCTCTGTCCAGGTGAAATTTTGGACTGTAGCAGTGGTTATTTAGGTGAGCACCTTGGCTTCTATTCACTTCGAAAAGTGGTCCGTTTAAGACCCATATTTCTGGAAGTTCCAATTAGAATATTAATGTATTTTTAAAAATTTTCATTTAGAAATACATTTGATAAGAGATTGATAGGTCAAACATAAAGGCCCTCGCCTGTTTATTGTAGATTGATTTGACACTGGTGGATGTGGGAATCGTATAGATGCTCTTCAATAAAAGAACATATTTGTAGCACCGCTTTAGTTTTCAACCTGTCTTATTCCTTATTCGGGGGAGAGTTGTTTATTTCATTCGACCCATTATGTGAATCGACTCAAATATAAGATAGGGAGGACTCGACAGTTATGGGATGTATTTCTCTTGATTCAGTGTCGATCTTCGCTCCAATAAGATGAACTAGTGTTTAACTATATCCTAACATACTTTGATCATGAGTCCCTCTTGTTTTGTCATGTATCAGTGTTTCACTTTGAGGCTCGTGCTGACATAATACTAACATACAGATGAAAAGAAGGAAATTTAAATTATGATAAAAATATTTAGAATATAATTTTAAAAATTCGGTAAAAATTTTGATGATCCAAAAATCAAATGTGGGATTCGGCAAATAGTATGAAAATAATTACATGGTTTAAATTATTAAAATATTATTTATTTATTATAGAATTCTCGAAATGTAAAATATTCAAACTTTAATATATAAAATATTGAGAGCTGACTAGAAATTACACTGAGCAAATTTATAGCAAGTTCATAATGCGAAATTTTTTTCCAACCACATATAACGAAGATTTTGCTTGAAAAGATTGAAACGAGAATTATTTAATTGATATAGAATTGTTTATATAAAATATTCAATGTATAGTTGACTTATTGAGTGAATTAAAAGCTGATTTGCATCTTAAGATTAGATTCAGGGATGAGAAGTTGGAGATCCACCTTCTTCAACCAACTTCTCCTCATGTATTATAACGAATTACTTAGCCAGAAGTGAAGGAATAGAGAGCTTAGCAAAGTCACTCAGCTTTTTTTATTTCACATCGACCATTCATAGTCTCATGGACTAGTTGAGTGCAAATTCAGTACCCAAACAAATTAGCTTTGCTCTATCTTCGGAAGGCATCTTAGCCCTAATTGACGAAGCTACTCTCGCAGACAATTCTTCATTCTCCTCAAGCACAATTGAGATCCATTGGCAACCTTCATTTTCTTACCGGCATGCTCTGTTTCTATTGCAGTGTCTAGATACATGTTAGATAAGTAGTGACCCGACGCTGACCCCAAAAACGGATATCTATCGACTAAGCAGCATACTTCAAGAAAACTAAATATATTTAGCTTGTCCTTAAGCTCTCTAACCCTAATTTATCTGTAAGTTATGTCGCATGAGATTCCACTCCTGGGTCGTGATCAAACCAATCCCTTTTCCTGGTCAATCAGGGAAAAAAATGGGAATCCCTTGAGAAAAAGGACTCGAACCCCACTTTTTGCATTTGAATCGAATCATTAATCCTTCAGGGGACGAAAAGGAAAGCGAGTCTGAGTCATCCACCTGGTATTTTCCATTCCATTACTAAGACTCTTCAGGGACCTAGGAACTAGTTTCAAGGCCAGACCCTGGACTTGCCTCACCTCGATTGTGTCTGAGACTTACAACCACCACCTCTGGTTCGGGCCTAAACCTATAATCTACCTCTCTCAGGTTAGCACCGCAGCTAGACCCTGCTCATCTCTAACTTTGAGTTCCAGAGACCATTGACTGGATTTTTCCCTCTTTGAGATATCAAGAAAGCCAGACGTGTCAGACCAGGATCCTCTTGACCACCAATCAATCCTCCCTTCGGAGAAGTATCATTGTTGAATCTCAGAATAGAGGGGTCTTAGTGTTGCCTCCCCTCACATAACATGCAAGAATAGAATGTTTTCTTTCGATTAGAGTTAATTCATTGATCAAAACCTGAATGATAAGAAGATTCAAACCTGGGGTAATTCCTATTACTTCTCTTTTTCCCTTAGTGGCTTCTTTTCTCTTAGCTCCTTCATGGAAGCCTTGACCTCCATGTTGAGATGCCGCTTTGTCTCCTCGGCATCAAAAATTGCCCACATTTCCTTGGTCATCCGACCATACTTGGTTGAATTCAAGACCTTGTTTATTGTCTCCTCAAGGGCATATTTAACTACCAATAGATTCTTCCCCTCCATGCTTGATGCCAAACCACAGAGCTGTGAGGAAATCTTCAAGCATATGTATGGCCTGCCAAACAGATGAGTGAGAATTCCCCAATCCTTCACCAATACCAGAATAAAGTGATGTTTCCAATTTTTGACCTTGTTTTCAAGGTCTATCAGTCGGATCTTCTGAGTCAAAGCAAAAGCCACTTAACAATTTGGGTTAACCCTCTAAGAGAATAAGTCTGAAAAGAGTTCCCATGACCAAGGGATCTCCATCCTGCTACAATAAACGATAAAGTTCATAATCACTATAAAGCAATCTGCCTTTAGTTGGACAGGTATAACACTATTGTAATTCATAATGCCTTGAAGCTTGCAATAGAAGGGAAGGCAAAGCCTTAGACAAATTGATCACGGTATAGCACGAGCTTCCCTACATAATCATTTGCTGCCTCATCAATTAGGCCTGGAGTTTCTAACCAAATGTGGTCATCATAGACATTCCATCTTTGGAGCATCAAAGTCTCATCAGAACACAATATGGAGAGCTCTAATGTTGTCACTATCTCGAAATTTTTGGGCAAGTGTTTCGAAGCGATGAATACAGTAAACAATGAAACAAAGAAGGAAAGTTGACTAAGAGTAAGAAAAGTAAAAAAATGAAGTCGAAAAGAGAGGCCTCAACCTTATATATGCAGGACATGAAGTGAAGAAGATGAAATGCTATTGATCTTACCTCGGGAACACAAACCTCGCATCATGATATTCAAGAGAAAAAATTAACATTCACATAAATAAAAAAGGAGACCAACCCTCACCTCAACAGTTTTACAACCAGATTGTCAGCCTCTTATGGCAAAACCAACCCTTGCCTCAATAATTCCTTATAAAAAACTTGACACACTAGCTTAAACATGTCACTATTATCATGCTCAACATGGAATCGAGTAATCGAGCACACCTCCCTTATATAGGCTAAAACATCCGCAAGTTCACAGTTTCATTTTGTTGGTCTATCGCTTCCACTTAAGTTCTAAAATTTCCATTGATTGTTTCTCAAAGAGGGCATCCATCTGCTCCTTCAGTTCTTTTATGCTAGCCTACCACTAGGCCTCAACTCCCTTCTGAGCCTCAAACTCAAGGGAAAAAAAATCACTAGTCTTGTCCATCCAAAGAACCATGAAATCAGTTGACTCTTCTTTACATGTAATTGGCAGGTCCCACACAACTTTCTAGGATGTGGGATCTCATTCCTCAATAGCTTTTGATGGCTAAAAAATGTTGATAGAGTTGTCTGCACGACAAAAAATGTCAAGCTAAATGAAACACAAAATTTCGCTGAGCCAACATGCAAGTTAAACAACCTAAATCTTCATACCAAGGATTCGGCCCAGCTAAGGCCAGAAAATGAATGAAAAATTCTCACCAGTTATAGATGGAGCGGCCACAAATCTCATCCCTCCATACTGAGGAAGACCAACAACATGAAGCTTTAACAGCTCCTCAGATGTCTCTTCAGTCTGATCACTAAATTTGGTCAACTCTCTGGCAGCAGAAAAGGATGGGCTTTTGTTCAATTTCCAACACAACAAGGAAACATCATCAGATGATTCATCCACATCATCCCACACATTCAGTTGCTTATTCTTGAAGGCCAAATGTTTCACTTATCTCTTCTTGACAAATATACTTCCTTTGAAATTCTTTCTCTTCTCACCAATCGAGTCCCTCTCAGGCTGACGACTCTTCACATAAATGGTTGCAAGATGAATTTTCTCAGGTGTTAATCCATAAACCTTCATTAGAATGTCATCAGACAGCCCACCAACATTAATTTACTTTCTACACTCCATGAGAGCGCCTTCAACAAAAAACAACTTAAGCTCCGAATAGGAAGAAAGTGCAGATGTGGAGGTCTTTAGTAACCACCTACTTATTGGACACCAACAAATATAAAATGCAATGAGTTAAATTATTACAAAATAAATGAATCAAATATAGTATTTAATTCACTTATTATTATAGTTGCTGCCACTTTCAAAAAGCAAGAGAGTTGGGAAACTAAATATGTATGAGAAGATCATGTCAGAATGAACCTCAGAGTGAAACACTGATACACTACAAAACAAGAGGGACCCATGGTCAAAGTGTACCAAGATCTTGTTAAACATAGTTCACCTTATTGGAGTGAAGAACAATGTTGAATCAAGAGAAATGCATCCTATAACTTGGAGGAGTCCTCCTTATTTCGTATGAGATTCGATCGACACAATGGGCCAAACAAAAGAAACAACTCTCCTCAGATGAAGGAATAAAATGGAATAAAAATTGAAGTTGTGCTACAATTATGTTCTTTTGCCAAATAACATCTATACGATTCCCACATTGTTCGTCCCACCAGTGTTGAATGAACCAATCTACTAAAAATGAATGAGGGGCTTTATGACTGACCAATGAATGTATTATGAAATATATTTATAAACCTAAATTATATAAAAGACCTTAATACCCTTGTGGACTGTCCAGAAGTAGGGGTCTTAACTTTAATTGCATGTTACATATATATTTTATAACTATTAATATGAGAATATTTTAATAATGAGTGGTTACACGTTCTCATTCGACTATTCATTTCTTGCTTATATTTGGCTTTCATGCCCTTCTATACACTCTTTTCCTTGGGTGTACTTTCTTGAAAAATTTAAGATTCAACATTTTAAAAAATGTGGTGAGCGTGGAATTATTCCACAAACAAAAGAGAAACACAAAATAAGGAAGGAACTATAGCTTAAGGAGAAGTTCGAAACCGAACAATTGACATAGATAACACAAGGGAATCATGCAAAAATAGATGATGGAAATGAAAGAACAACTGATGTTAGAGATGAGAGAGCAAATTGCAGGTGAATTTCAAGAGTCTTTGGCCAGTGGAAGTCAAAATCCTTAGAATCAAAACCCCCACAAGTACAGTCACCATGCGCTTGATCAGTGGGAAGGACCAGCACCACGGTTAAAGATCTCAACTAATGGAAGAAAGAGTTGAGGATAATGTTGAATCTGGCCTAATATAAAGGCATCGTACCATGCAAAACACAGTCCTCTGCTAAGCCAAAAATGTCAAAAAAATCTCTGAGGTTGAGCCGCCCTCAGAGAAGTTCAAAAATCTTGATGCTTATATGAGCCTTACAGATCCAGCTGATTAAGTAGCAGCTTTTGAGTCAGTTTTCAGTATACTGAAGATCACTGATGCATTCAAATATCATTTATTTCTTACCACACTAAGGGAGTTATCCCTCAGGTGGTTCAACGCCTTTTGAGTAGGGATTATTGCTTCTTTCTTCATATTTAAGAGGCTATTCATGGCCCACTTTGTCACACACAAAATTTAGGAATGAAGTCTTTGCTCCTTTTCAAACTAAATAGAAGGAAGGTGAAACTCTCTACTCGTACATCAAAAGATTTCAACAGAAAATGCTAGAAATACAAAATCTAAAACCCTTGATGACACAAACTACTTTCACACAGGGAATGAGGGGAGAAAATTTCAAATATGCCATAGGCTTATGTGAGCCAAAATCAATGGTCTAGTTACTGAAAATGGTCAACCACCATATCTCACTGCGCTGCGCAGGAGTACATCCTTACTCTTGTGAGGAAGAGCAAAGAGAAGACACTAATTTCTAATCAGAGAAGGGAGTG
Organism: Phalaenopsis hybrid cultivar; assembly: GCA_002079205.1. Lineage (NCBI taxonomy): Eukaryota > Viridiplantae > Streptophyta > Magnoliopsida > Asparagales > Orchidaceae > Phalaenopsis > Phalaenopsis hybrid cultivar. Next base: position 3,991 of record JXCR01034070.1, on the reverse strand, counting down.
TCAACAAACAATGGTTGAAGGGCAAAAAACGGACCTTGCCCTCTTACTCATCCACATTATGAAAATAACCAACCCTACCCCAAAGCCAATTTAAACACCAAGGATAATAATTGGAATGACCATAGTTTTTTTTATCAATGGTAGAATCATTACAATGAAAGATAAACAACACAACAAGAAACACTCATGATGACTCTGTCGGCACTATTTTTGGTGTGGGTTTTGCCCGTAAGAAGCTGTCGGTCATCGGAATTGAAATCCCGTTGCCCGCTTCGGAAGGACGTTAAAAAAATTTAGTTTTGAAAAATATGAAGTCAAACTGACCCCATAATTTTCATAGTTTAGATGAAAGAGCGCTTTACCTCAAATGTTGTATCTATCTCGAAGGATAAACACAAGAATTGAGGGTAAGGCTCGATCAAATAAACTAAAGAAAATTATGACATCCGTTTGGTCTGCGAAACCAATGTATTGGCCGACAAATTCCCCTATTTAATATAAGGAATTAAATAGGGTTTATTTTATGCTGGGT
>JXCR01034067.1:2468-17511 GCA_002079205.1 Phalaenopsis hybrid cultivar | reverse complement strand
CTGGCGGCGTCGAGAAAAGAAACAACGGTGAAGGAATACATCGAATTTGTAATTCCTTGAAGTTGAGATAAGTGTTTCTTGTAAATTGAAACATTGTGGGTGTAAATTCCTCAAGTAGTAAAATCCTCTGCAACTCCGTGGATGTAGGCAATTTGCCGAACCACGTAAATCTGTGTGTTTTTGGTGTGAATTTTCTCGTGCTATTTTTACTTCGTCGTTGATCGTTATAAATTTTAAAGATCTCACAACAGGTTGCTGCCGTAGAGAGGGTGCGATATTCAGCTTCCATAGATGAGCGGGTCATGGTGGGTTGTTTCTTGACCTGGCAAGATACGAGGTTCGGCCCGATGAAGGAATAATAACCAATGATTGAGCGGTAGTCATAGGAATTACTTGCCCAGCTGGAGTTGGAGTAGCTGTGGAATATAAGAGGCCTTGAGAGGAGAGGTAGGCCGAAATTAAGAGTTACTTTAATGTACCACAATAGTCTTTTGAGTTGTTGAAAGTGGCAGCAGCTGGGATTCATGAGGTTTTGCAATAATATCTTCACCGCAAAGTTGATGTCGGGCCTTGTGATGGTTAGGTATTANTTATTATTATTATTTCCTAATAAGGTAAGTATTCACACCCATCATTTCAAAATTACTTGATTTATTTTAACTTTAACTATACAAGTTTTATGAATAATAATTTTCGGGTTATTTTATTTTATTTTATTTTTGGTGTGGTTGTATAAATTTAAATGGAAAGATTTTATAATATAATATTTTGATTTAATTTTAATTTATCTTGAGATAGATGTAATAGGGTTTGATTTTTTAATCTTATATTATGTTTATTATAAAGTAAGTTTAATAATTTTGATGAAATTTTAATTAAAGTTTTATAATTTATAATTTTCTTAATTTTAATTTGAAGGATTTTTATGGGACATCTTTTTCATCAAATTTTTATATATTTTATGCTTCACAGCGACCTTTGACATCCCAATTTAGAGAAGAAATATTACTTGGAAAAAATATTACATCAGGATTCCGCACGAAGTGTTACGTGCGGAGTCTAATAAAATTACGTTGTGGAGGTGATCGGCCCGGTAACACAAGATAATATTCCTCTCGTGTTATTCAGGTGTTATTGTGTGTTATTCATGTGTTATTATATGTTATTCAGGTGTTATTGTGTTCTGAGAATATTTTGATGTTATAATAACACAATAACACATCAATAATACTTGAATAACACACAGTAATACCTGAATAACACACAATAACACATGAATAACACCAGAGGAAATTCCTTGTGTTACTGGTCTGATTACCTCTACAGCGTAATTTCATTTAACTCCGCACGTAACTATACGTGATGAGTCATGATGTAATATTTTTCCTATTACTAGACGTTGCACGCGCCTAAAAATAGAGGATTTACATACATGTCACTTAACTTCAATGTATTCCTTGCGTTACCTCCGCACGTAACTCTAGGTTCAAGACTCATTAGTTACAATGGGGTTCAACCAGATGACATAATAAACAAAAAAAAGTTAATTAAATATTGCCTACATAATACAATAATAAATTAATAAATTAATAATTCAAATATTTTTAGGCTCGATTTATAAAAGAGAAGAATACGAATAAATAATTGTTCTTTGTGTTCGGCTCGAAAAATTTAAATAGTAATATTTATTTATATCTTTTTATGTTAATTTTTTGTTTGTATTAGACAAATGCAATTTTTTTTTTAATTTTTAAAAAATATTTAAGCGGTATATTTAAAAACAATACAAGTTTAGGTGTTAGAAATGTAAGAAAAAAAAAAGATTTCAGTGGTATGCAAGTAAATAATCCTAAGAATATAAGAAGGAAAAGTTAGGGTGTTAGACTGTAAATAAATAAGATTTGAGTGGTATGCATGTAAATATTTAAAAAAAATATAAAAATACAAGTTTAGCTCTTAGATATGCAAATAAACAAGATTCGAGTGGTATGCATGTAAATATTCATAAAAAAAATAAAAAACTAAAAGTTTTNAAAAAAAAAAAAAAAAAGATTTCAGTGGTGTGCACGTAAATAATCCTAAAAATATAAGAAGGAAAAGTTAGGTTGTTAGACTGTAAATAAATAAGATTGGAGTGGTATGCATGTAATTATATATATATATATNTTAGAAATGTAAAAAAAAAAAAAAAAGATTTCAGTGGTATGCACGTAAATAATCCTAAAAATATAAGAAGGAAAAGTAAGGTTGTTAGACTGTAAATAAATAAGATTGGAGTGGTATGCATGTAAATATTTATAAAAATACAAAAATACAAGTTTAGCTGTTAGATATGCAAATAAACAAGATTCGAGTGGTATGCATGTAAATATTCATAAAAATATAAAAAAATTAAAAGTTTTGGCGTTAGATCTGTAAATAAATAAGATTTTAGTGGTATGCATGTAAATATTCATAAAACTATAAAAAATACAAGTTTAGGTATTAGATATATAAATAAATAAGATTTAAGTAGCATGCATAAATATTACTAAAAATCTACATAGAAGTTCTCCTAACTACATTTGGTCCTACATGGATAGTTTTATAAATACTTCATATCACTATAAAATTTCAAAAAAAAAAAAATCTGCATATCTCTAACTTCCATTGGTTCTCCGGTTGAACCGCAGGTTTAGTCTAGTTCCGGCCAGTCTGATGGAAAAACGGTTTTTAGTCTGCTAACAATTGGACCACCTACTGGTACACGATTGAACCGGTCGGTACAACCCTGTTGTTTAAACATGAGTATATTACTCCCTGTGCATGAATGGAATTGGTTTGTGTTAAATGTCAAGTTCTTTGATCTGAATCTTTTTTTAGGCGAAGTGATAGTTAATCTCGATGTGCTTAGTACATGCATGAAATATTATATTAGGAACAATGGCCAATGCAGAAGTATTATTGCAGTGAATAATGGTAGGTTGGGAGATAGGAACTCAAAGATTCTGGAGAAGCCGTCAGAGCCAATTTACATAGGTTGCTGTNTATTAGATATATAAATAAATAAGATTTAATTAGTATGCATAAATATTACTAAAAATCTACATAGAAGTTCTCGTAGCTACCTTTGCTCCTACATGGATAGTTTTATAAATACTTCATATCACTATAAAATTTCAAAATAAAAAATAAAAAAATGCTACATATCTCTAACTTCCATTGGTTCTCCCGTTGAACGGCCGGTTTAGTCTAGTTCCGACCAGTCTGATGGAGAAATAGTTTTTTAGTCTGCTAACAATTGGACCATCTACTGGTACACGATTGAACCGGTCGGTACATCCCTGTTCTTTAAACATGAGTATATTACTCTTTGTGAATGAATGGAATTGGTTTGTTAAATGTCAAGTTCTCTGATCTGAATCTTTTTTCAGGCGAAGTGATAGTTAATCTCAATGTGTTTAGTACGTGCATGAAATATTGTATTAGGAACAATGACCAATGCAGAAGTATTATTGCAGTGAATAATAGTAGGTTGGGAGGTAGGAACTCAAAGATTCTGGAGAAGCCGTCAGAGCCAATTTACATAGGTTGTTGTCGTAGAGAGGGTGCGATATTCAGCTTCCATAGATGAGCGGATCATGGTGGGTTGTTTCTTGACCTGGCAAGATATGAGGTTCGGCCCGAGGAAGGAATAATAACCAGTGATTGAGCGGGAGTCATAGGAATTACTTGCCCAACTGGAGTCGGAGTTATTGTCGGGCCTTGCGATGGTTAGGTATTGGAGCGAGCCAACTAGTTGATGATATAGGAATGCATTGGCATATGGTTGGTGGAGCTCGAGAGAGGTGTGAGGCATTGAAGAGAAGGGATTTAGTGCAGCTTTACAGTTGTCATACCTATAGTTTGAAGTATTTTTGAGGCGTAGTGAGCTTGAGCAAGGAAGAAAACAAATTGATATCTATGCCGAGAAAAGTTGAAATGTTGCCCAGATTTTTCATATGAAAGTGTTGCTTCAGTTGTGTCAGGAGATGACTGATTTTGGCGGAGTTGTTGTTGCTGACTAAAATGTCGTCGATATATAGGAGTAAGTAGATTGAGACATGGGTGAGCGTAAAAGTTAAATAATGCTGCGGTAAAATTCGAAGTGGAGCAAATGGTTGGTGAAAGTGTTGAATCATTGGAGGGGACTTTATTTAAGNATTCAGCTTCCATAGATGAGCGGGTCATGGTGGGTTGTTTCTTGACCTGGCAAGATACGAGGTTCGGCCCGAGGAAGGAATAATAACCAGTGATTGAGCGGTAGTCTTAGGAATTACTTGCCCAACTGGAGTCGGAGTAGAATATAAGAGGCCTTGGGAGGAGAGGTAGGCCCAAATTAAGAGTTACTTTAATGTACCACAATAGTCAAGTGGCAGCAGCTGGGATTCATGATGTTTTGCGATAATATCTTTACCGCAAAGTTGATGTCGGGCCTTGCGATGGTTAGGTATTGGAGCGAGCCAACTAGTTGATGATATAGGAATGCATTGGCATATGGTTGGTGGAGCTCGAGAGAGGTGGGAGGCATTGAAGAGAAGGGATTTAGTGCAGCTTTACAGTTGTCATACTTGTAGTTTGAAGTATTTTTTAGGCGTAGTGAGCTTGAGCAAAGAAGAAAACAAACTGATGTCTATGCCGAGAAAAGTTGAAATGTTGCCCAGATTTTTCATATGAAAGTGTTGCTTCAGTCCTGTCAGGAGATGACTGATTTTGGCGGAGTTGTTGTTGCTGACTTAGATGTCGTCAATATACAGGAGTAAGTAGATTGAGACATGGGTGACCATAAAAGATAAATAATGCTGCGGTAAAATTCGAAGCGGAGCAAATGGTTGGTGAAAGTGTTGAATCATTGGAGGGGACTTTATTTAATGCCATAGATGACATTTTTGAGCCGACTTGTATGATGAGGATGGTGTGGGTCAAAGTAGCTTGTAGATGGTTTCGTGAAGTTCTCCGCGTAGGAAAGCATTTTCGACAAAGCGACCAGACTGAATGTCTCGATGTAATGAATGTCATATTATTGCTGGTAGCCAAACGTAACAAGTCGTGCTTTGTAACGTGTGATGGTGTCGGGGTCACTTCTTTCGATTTTGTCGGTCCACTTGCTCCAAGAATATTTTTATTGGGCAGTTGGGGAACTAGAGCCCATGTATTTTGGTTTTGAAGAGCTGTGAGTTCATCTTGCATGACACTTTGCGAATGATTAGGTTGGACCGCTTCTTTGACGATTGATGGGTTTGGTGGCGGGCAGGATGAGACGAGATAGAGTGAAGATATGTTTGGGTTTGGAGGAACCCATTTTTTTTTCTTGTGATCATGGGGTGGATAGGGTGGGGAGGGAGGCTCATTTAGGGAGGGGTGTAGGGAAGTTTTGGTTGATGTAGTTGAAGTGGGGGGCATTGGTATTGGTGAGTGGTGTGGGTTGGGAAATTGGAGTTACAGGTGGGTTTGTTTTAAGTGGTGGGTGAGAAGTAGTTGAGGAATGCTGATAATGAGTGAGAGCATANAGTTGAAGTGGGGGGCATTGGTATTGGTGAGTGGTGTGGGTTGGGAAATTGGAGTTACAGGTGGGTTTGTTTGAAGTGGTGGGTGAGAAGTAGTTGGGGAATGCTGATAGTGAGTGAGAGCATGTATATGGAAGATTTACATAAATACCACTCAATCCTTTTGTATTTACAAATCTAACATATCAAAACTCAATTTTTACATACATGTCACATTGCCTATGTGTGAAAAGATGTATTTGACTTTCTTAAAACTTAAAATGGTGGTGTTTTAAATGATTGTATTTACATATCTAATATATAGATGTATTTCACTTTTTAATGTGACTTGAAAGAGTTTGGTGGTATAAATGTAAAAAATTGAAGTTTAGGTGTTGGATATGCAATTAAGTAGGAATGGGGTGGTATGAATGTAAATGCTCCATATTTTATCTGATTGTGTTTATGTGCCTTGTGATTTGGAATAAGCTTCTTAATTCTGAGGATTCTTCACAGCTCTGGATTTTTTTTTGGGTTTGTGCAGATCTTGTAATCAAAAGAAAAGATGAATTTTAATTGCAATGTAAAATTACAATGTATTTGAAATTCATTTTTTAGTTCATTTTCAATATATTTAAAAATTGTTGGATACGAGTAAATTTCAAAAATACCGTTTTGTTTAAAGTGTTGCATGTTGTCGTCAACAACGCAACGCTCACAACTCAACTCGCTGGCTTCAACCTATGTTGCAATCACCCGCCGCCACCCTTCGCCACTTACCATCGCCTGCTGCTGTCACCCACCACCAATCGCCCTCCCGCTGTATTTTACAATGTTTTAATTTTTCTTCGAACCTAAACGTGAAATCCTGCATTTATTTTATATAGAACCAAATGACATCAAAATATTCCTAATGCAAAGGTACATTTTTTTCATGCAAACCAAATAACGCCTTAATATTTTCTTGGAGTTGTTTTTGGGTCATAGTGACGCTCATGATAATGAGAAATATTTGCGTGCGTAAGACGTACGCAGCGCTGCGTACGTCAGTGAGGTTATTTAGAGGGTATTAGGGGGTTATATCCGTGTTATACCCCTCGTAACCTCCTTGTAACTTACATGTAACCTACTTGTAACTTCTAGTAAGTTTCACACTTCTATTTTCATATATTTGTAATTTACATGTAGGTTACAAGGAGATTACAGGAGGTATAATGCAGATATAACCCCCTAATACTCTCTGAATAATCTCCCTAACATACACAGAGCTGCGTACGTCTTCCGCACGCAAATTTTTTCCCATGATAATGAAGGAAATGAGCTTCCTCTCCTCGTTAAAGTATCAAGAGAAAAGAGAGCTGGATTTCAGGTAAATAAATAAGGTAGTGGTATGCATGTAAATATTCATAAAAATATAAGAAAACACAACTTTAGGTGTTAGATATGTAAAAAAATAAGATTTGAGTGGTATGCTTGTACATATTTATAAAAATATAAAAAATACAAGTTTAGGTGTTNTTGAAAATTGTTGGATACGAGTAAATTCCAAATATACTGTTTTGTTTAAAGTGTTGCATGTTGTCGTCAACAGCACAACGCTCACAACTCGCTGGCTTCAACCTTCGTTGCAATCACCCGTTGCCACCCTTCGCCACTTACCATCGTCTGCTGTTGTCACCCACCACCAATCGCCCTCCCGCTGTATGTTACATTGTTTTAATTTTTCTTTGAACCTAAACGTGAAATCCTGCATTTATTTTATATAGAACCAAATGACATCAAAATATTCCAAATGCAAAGGTACATTTTTTTCCTGCAAATCAAATAACGCTTTAAAATTTTCTTGGAGATGTTTTTGGGTCACAGTGATGCTCGTGATAATGAGAAATATTTGCGTTCGTAAGACGTAAGTTGCGCTGCGTACGTCAGGGAGGTTATTTAGAGGGTATTAGGGGTTTATATCTGCGTTATACCCCCCGTAACCTCCATGTGACTTACTTATAACCTACTTGTAACTTCTAGTCAGTTTCACGCTTCTGTTTTCATATATTTGTAGTTTATAGGTAAGTTACAAGAAGATTACATGAGGTATAACGCAAATATAACCCTCTAATACTCTCTAAATAATCTCTCTAACATATGCAGTACTGCGTACGTCTTATGTACGTAAATTTTTTTGAAGGAAATGAGCTTCCTCGCCTCGTTAAAGTATCAAGAGAAAAGAGAGTTGGATTTCATGTAAATAAATAAGGTTGTAGTGGTATGCATGTAAATATTCATAAAAATATAAGAAAATACAAATTTAGGTGTTAGATGTGTAACAAAATAAGATTTGAGTGGTATGCATGTAAATATTTATAAAAATATAAAAAATACAAGTTTAGGTGTAAGATATGTAAATAAATACGATTGGAGTGGTATCCATGTAAATATTCATATAGGTGTTAGATGTGATAATAAAAAAAATTTGAGTGGTTTGCATGTAAATATTCATAAAAATATTAAAAAAATATATAGGTGCTAGAAATGTAAATAAATAAGATTTGAGTGGCATGCATGTATGTAAATATTCATAAAAATATAAAAATTAAAATTTTTGGTGTTAGATACGTAAATAGATAAGATTAAGTGGTATGCACGTAAATATTCATAAAAATATAAAAAATAAAAGTTTAGGTGTTTGATATGCAAGTAATTAAGATTTGAGTGGCATGCATGTAAATATTCATAAAAATAGAAAAAAAATAATAAATATTTATAAAAATATATATAAAAACAAGTTTAGGTGTTACATGAAATAAAAATTTTATCTTTGAGATCAAAAGTGGTGGCTTTGATACCATGAAATAAACCGGAGCTATCTGTCACGGACAAATAGTCCCACATCGGCTAGGTGTAGGGCCGAAAAACAGTATTTAAGTCTTGGGCTGCCCACCACCCACAAGGACTCTTTTGGGAGGTGACAAGTGGTATCAGAGCAGATTACTGTCTGCCAAGTGTGTGGACTCTCCATGGTTCATGGAACCCTCGGTAGAGCTGATCTGTGACGAGGGCGTCACATGATTGGGTGGAGGAGAATGTCACGGACAAATAGTCCCACATCGGCTAGGTGTAGGACCGAAAAAACAGTATTTAAGTCCTGGGCTGCCCACCACCTACAAGGGCTTTTTTGGGAAGTGACATATCGGTAGCGTAAGCAGGATGTCAGGCTAAGAAAAGGAGAGGACAAGTGATGCAAGAGGTAACCCTTGTAGAAGAGAGGTCGGAGAAGACACTTTCTTATTCCAGCTCTTAGCTTGCATGAAGTAATTACAATATATAAAGTTGAAATAGAGGGTTCTAGACACAAATAGTAAGGGCAGGATAGTAAGATATAAATGCAAAGAATGGTGGGGATGTCTCCTACCATGCTTTGTTGAGGTTCGTTATGGGTGATCTCCAATTTACATGAGTGAATAATTTCCTTAGATTTCTTTATGTGCGCAAAACATACATATGTACATATCAACAACAACAAAAAAAACACATTTCACCACCTTTTTTTTAAGCTTTAACATCACTTAGAAATCTTACTAATTTTCTCGCGGTGTTTTTAAAAGCGTTGTAGAAACACTACAGAAGCGGGAACAACTAGGGCAAGCAAGAGGGGGAAGGCAAAATAGCGAACAAAGCCCTTCTGTGGTTGTTTTTTTATTCGCAAAAGCGGAATATGAAGGTCAATCCGCATTCGCGTTTCTTCAGTAACACAAAATCAGGTATCGGTCAATTTACAATAAAAACTTGTTACTTTATATAAACACTAATATCTATCAATACTATCTGACATAAATACAATTTTTTAAAAACTTTCTTTAAATTTTGCAGCAGATTGCTTTCTTCAATAAGCATTGGAAGCTTCTAAAATGATAAGATTAGAAGAGAAATGTCGCCACAATATATGATATATTAATAGATCTACAATACATGTGATATTACAATATATTTTACACATCAGAAGTGTAAATTCTTTTTGGGGCCTTTACATGAAGCCATCTAACTCCTATCTATTCGCATGACTAACACCTAAACTTTACTTTTTACATTTATACCACCATTTTAAATTTTAAAAAGTGTAATAGCATTCTAAAACATATATAAGATGGCATGTAGATAAAAATTTAAGTTTAGACGTTAACTATGTAAATATTTAGGAGTTTAGTGGTTTATTGGAATGGAACTGCGAAATTTACGTACATACCACATAATTCTTATGTCTTTACATATCAAATAATCAAAGTTTGATATTTACACCTAGATAAAAGATTAGTGTTATAAATCGAAAATGTGTATTTAATTTAAGAAAAGATATCATTGTTGGCTTTTTTATATAAGTCAATGACTTGAGTGTTATGCATGTAAATATGAAATTTTAGGTGTTAGATATGTAAATGTGTAAGACTGTGTGGTATGCATGTAAATATCCCTTGAAGTGGGAATAACTACACATATTTAGCACCTAATACTGGAAAAATATTACGCCAGGACTCCTAACGTGGAGCTACGTTTGAAGTCTACTGATATGCGGATACGTGGAGGTGATAGAAAAAAAAAATCGTTTTAGTGCAGGGGAATATTTATACCGTTATTGTGGTGGTATTCATGTGTTATTGTGTTCTGGAAATATTCTCGTTATTATAATAACACAATAACGCATCAATATCACCACAATAATACCTGAATAACGTGGAATAACACATGAGAAATATTCTGTTGTGTTACCGGACAAGATCAGAGGAAAGCACGTGTTTCCTTGAAGCCACGTATCCGCATATGAGTGGACTCTAATACATTTGTGTCTGATAAGGTCTGCTTTTATTTTATGATTTTTTTGTTCGCCTAATTCTCTGAACAAAATAATGAATTGCTTTTGACTTTTGTATGCTCCATGACCATATTATAANTAGGTGTTTGATATGCAAGTAATTAAGATTTGAGTGGCATGCATGTAAATATTCATAAAAATAGAAAAAAAAAAATAAATATTCATAAAAATATAAAAAAAAAAACAAGTTTAGGTGTTACGTGAAATAAAAATTTTATCGTTGAGATCAAAAGTGGTGGCTTTGATACCATGAAATAAACCGGAGCTATCTGTCACGAACAAATAGTTCCACATCGGCTAGGTGTATGGCCGAAAAACAGTATTTAAGTCTTGGGCTACCCACCACCCACAAGGGCTCTTTTGGGAGGTGACAAGTGATATCAGAGCAGATTACTGGCTGCCAGGTGTGTGGACTCTCCATGGTTCATGGAACCCTCGGTAGAGCTGATCCCTGACGAGGGCGTCACGTGATTAGGTGGAGGAGAATGTCACGGACAAATAGTCCCACATCGGCTAGGTGTAGGGCCGAAAAATAGTATTTAAGTCCTGGGCTGCCCACCACCCACAAGGGCTCTTTTGGGAAGTGACATATCGGTAGCGTAAGCAGGATGCCAGGCTAAGAAAAGGAGAGGACAAGTGATGCAAGAGGTAACCCTTGTAGAAGAGAGGTCGGAGAAGACACTTTCTTATTCCAGCTCTTAGCTTGCATGAAGTAATTACAATATATAAAGTTGAAATAGAGTGTTCTGGACACAAATAGTAAGGGCAGGATAGTAAGATATAAATGCAAAGAATGGTGAGGATGTCTCCTGCCATGATTTTTTGATGTTCGTTATGAGTGATCTCCAATTTACATGAGTGAAGAATTTCCTTAGATCTCTTTATGTGCGCAAAACATACATATGTACATATCAACAACAACAAAAAAAACACATTTCACCACCTTTTTTTTAAGCTTTAACATCACTTAGAAATCTTACTAATTTTCTCACGGTGTTTTTAAAAGCGTTGCAGAAGCACTACAGAAGTGCTTTAGTTACTCAGTGTCACTGTTGGCATCAATTTTTTGCTATCACGAGTGTTGGATGTCCGCTTGACTGACTCGGGATGATTTATTGTTCCCTCATAGCGTCCTATAGCCCAAGACACCCGTTTGAGACTTCCTGGTATGTGTTTGGGTTGTGAAACTAGAGTCTGTGATGATTTAGCCTTGCTTGGAAGAATCCACTGTTGGATGGCATCATTCACGATATGAGACATGTTTGATGTCGAATTTGGTGTTTAGAGACCATGAGATATTCATATGGGATCTCTCATGGTCAAGGAAAGTTGTGAAACCCTTCTACAAACGTCTTCGAATAATTAGGGTTTAAGGTACCCCGCCCACCCAATAAATTAGGGTGCCCACTGACGATAGATTTTTTTGAAGAACAACCTATGAAAATTTTCATTTTTGAAGTTATGGAACTATAATTTGGTCATATATAGTATCTTTTAGCTTACGAATTGAAAAAACTATTTGTCGGACGATCTAATTAAAAATTGGGGTTTTCGAGCCCGGACCGGCTCCTAGGCACTCATAATAGCCCCCACAGGGATCAAAACTGGGAAGATATAAAGTAGGCGTCGGTCCTGAGATAACATCGAAACGTCCCAAAGCCGAGAGCCTAGAAAGTAGGAGATCCAAGGGTGGCGCCTAGGCTCCAAGATCGCGGCGTCTAGGCAACATTCCACTTTTCAAACCTATTTTTCTCCTCAATGTCTGCACCAAATATCATCGAAAACACCAATTTAGCAGTTGGAAAAGCTTGGTTAAGGGAATAATGAGGTTTTATTTGGCATGGTGAAAGTTGTAGCCACAATGTATCCAGTTATGGACATTTGGGTGTTTTGGAGAGGGGAAGACATGCAATCGAGCAACCAAGGAAAGCCGTCTTCTCCACTCTCCGTGTTTTTCAGCTTCTTCCTCTTGGTTTTTCCTCAAAGAGAGTATTTTCTTCTTCTTGCTAGAGAGTTCTTTGGAGTTATGGAGAAATCTTAAGGTGAAGAGCACCAGAGAAAGGTGAGAGAAAGGGTTTGCTTCTTTCAACCCTTCTTTCTTCTTCTTTCTTCCCTTCTTCCATCAAAATCTCCCATCCCTAATCTTCTTCTTCTTCCTTCAGCGCTTACTTCCCTTGAGTGTGTGAGAAGCTTTGCTTGGAGGAGCTACATTGCGGAAGATAGGAGAGCTTCATCTCTCCTAAGGGAATGGGAGAGCTTTATCTCTCTTTTTAATAAGGAGGGCTTCTTCCCATCTAATTCAAAGCGTGCGCAATCAAAGAGAACACATCCTCAACCTTTACAGTGGGTGAGATTTTTTTGGAACTTTCATTTTTTCATTCATAGTGAGCCCCCAAGGTTTGTGATAGAGAAGTCATGTTAGGATTTCTTTGTGCCTAGAGGAAACACCACATGTTAGTATCCTTGGTGATTCTCATACAAATCCAAGAGAAAAGCCTACTTACCCAGCTTTAGTTCCCAAAACCCCTAATTCGGGATTCTGGCAATCCCGCATTGATACCGACGAATTTATTCTTTAGATAGTAAGAATAAAACTTATTGGGAGATCTAAATAACTGAAACTTTTATGAATTTCACGGTTCCCTTTACAGTGAAGGATTTTCCCCACTTGATCAAATAGAAAAAAAAAATAAACATGACATCATTTCAATTTATTAAGATTGACATTTATGAGGAACCGTTGGGGTCGATGTGGGAAGAGAAATTGAATAAAATTGACACCATTTCAATCTAATATGATTACATAACATGGTTTTTCTGTTTTTTTTCCCCCAACAATAGGAGGAAAATTTGATTTTTATGGACCATAAGTACCATAATGACCTCCAAATTAACCGAGGAGCAATTTTTGATAGAGGCATGCTTGTAAATACATAAGATTTGGACTGGTGTGAATGTAAATATTTCATAATAAAAATAAAAGGCTCTTCGTCCCCTTCAAATATATGAAGCATTTCATTCAAAATTTTGGGACTTGTGGACTGCTTAAAAGAAATAAAGGACAACGATATATAGTCAACAAAATAAAAAGGGTATTTACTTACATACCATCCAATTCCTATGTATTTACATGTCTAACACCTAAAATTTAAATTTTACCTTTTAGTAATTAAGCTAATTGTTTCACACAATACATAAGGTTCCCTCACAAGATTATCAAAAACATCAGGAAAATATTGCCGTCATCAATTTTTTTGTAAATATTGCATTTTTATTAATAACAATACCGTACAACACCCATATACTGACCCAAAATGATCATAATTAAGAAGTCAACATAACTGAAAGTCTAAAATCTTTTCCATAAACAATAATGCTCTTAGTTTGTCACGAACAACATCATGACAGGTATGAGAAAAATAAAAACAAGAAATGAGAGGCTATAGTTTTTAATCATATTGACAACATTTCATCAAAACAAAAACAGAAAATTGATTTTACCAAGAATTTTACTATTACTTTGTCTTATGGATACAAAAAAAAAAAATTGCTCATACAAACCTTTCAACATTTTACAAAACAAAAACAAAAAATTGCCAATATGCATACTTCATCTCCCAACCTTTTACTCCACATTTTTTATCCCTTGTTCACACACATAAATCAAATACTTTTTAGACCAAACATTCTCTAAGAAAACAAGCTTAAATATATGTCATCCATAAGTAAATATTCTAAATAATCGGTCTAATATTTTATAAGCATTGTGGTTTGCCAAATGTGAAATATGATACAAAATCTGAAAATAAGAATGCAGAAATCTGGAAATAGTATACATCTCATCACAATGTCCAATATTTTGTAAGGGTTGTGGTTCACCAAAGAAAAATATTCTGCTGTGTTACCGGGCAGGATCAGAGGAAAGCGCACGCGTTTCTTTGAAGCCACATGTCCGCATATCAGTAGACTCCTAACGTAATTCTACGTTAGGAGTCCTGATGTAATATTTTTCCCCTAATACATTTCTCTAATACGGTTTGCTTTTATTTTGTTATTTTTCTGTGCTCCTAATTCTCTTAACAAAGTAATGAATTGCTTTTGACTTTTGTATGTCTCCATGACCATATTATAAACCTCTTTATAATCTCTTAATTCTACTGATTTGATAATTGATTAGACATAAATGTGAATATGAAAAATTAGATATGTAAATACATAAGAGTTGTGTGATAGGTATGTAAATTTTCCTAAAAAATAATGGCAAATGCATGCAAATTGAAATTGTCTTTATGAAAAAATACTACTTTTATTTTTCTAATTTTTGAAAATAATGAACCATTCAAATATATACATATAGGGCTGTCAAAACGGCTTGTTGTTCGCGAACAGAAGCTGTTCGTGAACAGCTCTTGTTCGGCTCGTTCTCTAGGTTAACGAGCCGAACACAAACAACACAAACAAGCCTACAAAGATTTATAATCAATTAAAAGAATGAATGAAGAAAATAGAATAAAAATTATTAAATTTGATTCAAATGATGTTTTAAATCTTGTCCCAATCATTAACATCTTATGGCTACATAATTAGGGTTGTCAAAAATGACTTTTTGTTCGTGAACGGCTCCTGTTCGGCTCGCTAAGCAAACGAGTTCGGCTCGCTAAGCAAACGAGCCGAACAC
>JXCR01034061.1:881-12375 GCA_002079205.1 Phalaenopsis hybrid cultivar | reverse complement strand
TGTTAATTGAAATTTGAAAAGAGAATGACTCAAATTTATGCTATTTCAAAGAGCTGGCATTTTTTGCATTTATGTTATTTCGGAGGACAAATTTATAGATATATGTATAAACACACAAAAAAGAGAGAGAAAGAAGAAATCAAAATTGAAGTTCCATAGGTCAAATGTTTCAGATACCTCACATCAATGTGCTTGATACGAGCATGATGAATTGAATTTGTGGTCAAGAATATTGTACTTTGACTATCACAGAACAACGTCAGAGACTCCTGATCAATTCCCAAGTCACCTAATAGGTTTGCATCCATATTGTTTTATCGCATTCGTGATTGCAATCTACTCATCCTTCGCAGTAGACAAAGCAACAGTAGACTGGAGAACTAACCTCTGATTGACCGGACCTCCTGTCAATGTGAATAAATAGTCAGTTGTAGATCTCCGCCTATCCATATCACTGCATAGTCCGAGTCAGTGTAAGCTACACACGAATCTACAGTAGATGATTGTCTCTCAAATACCAAACCAACATCAGCTGTACCCTTCAAATACCTCAGAATATTCTTCATTGTCTGTCAATGTCTCCTTTTTGGATCATGCATGAACCTGCTCACAACAGCTACTTGTGCAATGTTTAAGACAAATCCTGACATATATCAGATTGCCCATTGCACTATCATAAGGAACCAATTGCATATCTTTCCATTCCTGATCTTCTTTATGAAACTGATCTGAACTCAATTGAAAAAGAGATTTAATGGGTAAACTCACTGTCTTCTTCAAGTCATCAATCCCAATTTTCTACAGCACTTTCTGAACATAAGTTTCTTATGAAAGCTAAACTTTTACAACTGTCTTGTTTCTGAGAATCTCCATGCCAAGAATTCTACGAGCTTCACCCAACCCCATAATTTTGAAATGTTTAGACAGTTGATTCTTCATCCTATCAATATCAATCTGGCTGGCAGATGCAATCAAAATATCATCAGCATATAAAAGCAAGTAAATGAAGTCTTCTTTGGCCAACTTTTTTAAAAATGCATAATGATCATAATGGATCATTGTTTTCTCGTGTTTCTTCATGAACTGATCAAAATTTTTTATACCACTGTCATGATGATTACTTAAACCTATGCAAAGCTTTGTCCAATTTGCAAAGCAACTCTTTTGATGTTTCATATCCAGGTGGCTACAACATGTAGATCTCTGGCAATTCTCCATGTAAGAATGTAGTCTTCACATCAAGCTGATCTAAGATCAGACCATACTGTGCTATAAGTGCTAAGAGAACATGGATTGAGGAATGCTTGACCACTGGAGATAATGCTTCATCATAATCAATCCATTCTCTTTGTGCAAACCCCTTTGCCACTAATATTGCTTTGTACCGCACATCAACTCCATGAGATCCTTTCTTCTTTACATGCACCCATCTGCATTCGATAGCTTTCCTTCCAAGAGGAAGCTTCACTAAGTACCATTCTTCTAAAGAGAATCCATCTCTTCATCCATTGCCGGATCACAGTCTGGTTTCTTCGCTGCTTCTTTGTAGTGACACGGAATTTTTGCTTTTGTGGCTGAAAGTACAAATACAATGTGATCCCTCAAACCAAATTGGTTTTTGGGATATTCAAGCGTTTGCTCTTGCTTCTAACAATTAGGGTTGTAATCGAGCCAAGTCAAGTATGCCATAGTTCAAACTTGGCTTGGTATAATTATAAGTTGTTCATGTTCTGTTTGAACCTGTGTCGAGCTTTCATATATGATTCAAGCTTGACTTGTTTGAATTTTTTAATGTTTGAACTTGATTTGTCAATGAAAAGTGAACTAGTATTTAAACAAACTAATAATTTAAAGGAATATCTAGATTTTTATACAAAAAAATATCAATAAATAATTTAATAAATTTAATCGTAACTATTAATTTATTGTTAAAAACTTTAAACCCTACAATATCTTAAATTTCATTTCTCCTCTATTTTACCATAAATCCCTTGCTTAGAGGTTGTTTAGAAAAATGATTTGTGTAGCATTTAAGCTTGCTTGAACCTAAATCCTGCCAAATAACTAAAAATGACAAATTGAAGACCTATATAAACTTAATATCTGATTTATATATTATTTATGGTGTGAGCTAGCATCGAACTATCAACTAACGAGTTAATATTTTAGGTAATTAAATTTATTTAAATAATATATCATATAAGAAACATACTATCATCGAATTTAATATCGAGTGCTTAACAAGTAATATGTTGAACAACAAAGGAGTTTGTTCGTGAACATAAATAAACAAGTTCGATTATGTTCATGTTTTATCCATTTAAGCTTAATGCTTTTAAAAATTGCTCCAACTTGTTTATTTACTAATCTAAACAAACATGATTAAGTCTTATTCGTGTCGAGTTCGAGTTATTCATCGAGTGCATTGGTTCATTTACTGCCCTACTAGTAATAGATTGTTGAGCAGAAATGTCATCATCGACATCTTTTACCATCTCTTAAGCAGTATTAATAGATACATCATGAGCTACAACTAAATCAGATATCTGAGTCGGAGTGGATAAACTCTGTGGAACAAATGAAGTTGTATCAAACTTTAACTTTTCTGTATATATGTGGTCTCAGTAGAACTCTCCGACTGCTTTGAGTCCCGATTTTTCAATAAGCTTGCATCGTTGAATATAACATCTTTGTTAATGACACTCTTTCTTTTTGACTAACCATATAACTTGAAGCCCTTGACTCCACGCCTGAAACTAATAAAGATCGTCTCCTTTGCTCGTGATTCCAGTTTATCATTCTGCACATGTTAGTAAATTGGATACTCAAACACTTTTATATGCTCATAATCTCTAACATACCCATATCCTTTCGAGTATTCTTCTCAATAGTTGCAGAAGGTAGACATTTCACCAATCGACAAACATTCTATGACATCGATCCAATAGTTTTTATTCAGCCCCGCATTGGATAATATACACCAAAATCAAATATTTTTTATAATGTGGATGACAGTCTCCAAAAATACTTATGTATTATTACCAAATATATAATATTCACAAAAAACGAGCTTGCAGGTGTCTACTCTTTTGATCATTTTTTTCTTCTCCAAAGCCTGAAGTAAAGTTTCTCTAGCATAAACTAGCCGCATATGCCATAACATAGTGGCCTCAGAAACATTATCAACAACAACAGACATTCCAGCCAAATTACTAGCTTGAAGATAATAAATATTGTGATGACGAACTTCATTCATTAAAATCAGTGTTCTACGACATATCCTCAGAACTCATGCCTCTGTGACTACCTTGTAGCCCTTAGACTCTAAAATCTCAAGTGACATCAAATTGTTCCTGATATCTGAATCATGCTTCACATCAATTAGCTTCCTCACAGTATCATCATGTGTCCTGATAAAGACACTTCTTACACCAATAGTATGACAATCTTGATCATTACCTATAGTCACAACACTGCTATCGAGCTCTTTGTACTTACAGAACCACCTTAGATTGGGAAAAATGTGATAGAAAACATCATTGTCCAGAAACCAACACAAATTATTTGTAAACAAACTGTAAGAAATTGCAGATAATGATACATTTGAACCCATCTTTTCACATTTTTTCACACTAATATTGGCTTTCGTCCCATATGCAATTTCTTTTCCCTTTTCCTTCAATTTTTCTTCAAATAACCAGTCTTTAAACATAAAACACACGTATTTTTCCTAAGATTGCACTCCCTAGACTTACCCCTCTTTTGAGATGTGTCGCTGTTACCAACTTTTTTTGCTAAATTCTTTTTTTTCTCGTATCTGTCACGTTGGAGTGCAAGTGCCTTGGCTGACTCTATTTTTGTGGATTCTTTGTCCTTTCGAAGAAACTCATGATTCGATAGTCTTGATCACTTCGTCATAACTAATACTTTTTTTCCTATGAATGAGTGTCATAATAAAGTTTTTGTACTCATCTGATAACAAATTCAACAAAATGAGTGTTTTACCTTCATTTTCAACCTCATTTAAATTGAACAGATTTGCTAATAACTTTGTGAAGTCATTCAAGTGCTCATAAATAGTATCCCATCGTCTCCTCTGAAATTTATAGAGTCGATATTTCATATGGAGAGTTTGTTCACACAGATCTTTGGGGCTCGATGAAGGTACTATCAATCCAAAAGATCACATACTGCAAGAATTTGGTGAATATCCGAGCTCAGGATTGATTGTCCAATCAGACATTTTGACGAACTGCACGAGGCTTGTTCATTTTGGGAGGGGTTACGTAGGCAATTATCTTGGTGAGTGCAGCTGAATTGGAGTTGGATACTCATTTTTGTCAACTCTCACTCATCTGAAAGTAACAAATGAGGTGGAGATTGTTGTATTTATGGCTTATTTGTGATTAGGAGTAATTTTGTCTTTTGACCCTTTTTACTCCTAGTTCTCTTCTATAAAAATGACTTTAGGGCTTATGAGAGATATATGGTGAGAAGTGCGAGTTATAACCCCTAGCATTTTTTCTCTCTTTCAAAAAAAAAAAATTTTTTTTTCTTTTTTCCCTTCCCTGATTCTGAAATTTCTTTTCCTTCTTAAAAAAAATTTCTTTTTAAAACTTTTTTTCCTTGTGCTATTTACTGAAATCTCCTTTTGTTTTAAAAAGTAAACCGTCATTTTCCTTTTTAAAAAAGAAACTTTTTTTACTTGTTATGACTCCTAAAATTCTTAACAATAGTTTTTCTTTTATTTCCATGCACGCTATTCCACGTGATTAGTCCTTATGTTGTACTGCAACTGACCAATCGTCGGACTGTAGACTCGCTGGATGTCAGATTCACCGTAGGAGCTGCCATAACAACCTTCTGTCACCCTCGGAACCACCGCAGTCCCCTGTTGTTGTGAGTCCTTCTGCCACACGTTGATTTTAGCATCTAAGTCGTTGGTCTATCGCCGATCTGTCGCCGGACCTCCGAATCTGCCCACAAAGGGCGTCGGACCATCTGCTGCAAAAAAACTCCGACAACATGCACTAGATTTGTAGCTGTCAAGCCGAAACACGCTTCAATCAAGAACTCGAAGCTCTGATATCAATTGTTGTACAAAAACAATACGTAAATGAAGAAATCACTCAACAATAATTAAACACAAAAGATTTACGTGGTTCAGCGGATTCACCTACAACCACAAGGATGGAGATTTCACTGGTACTGGATGGAGAGAGAAAAAAGGCTAGGAGTTACAACTCACACTTTTTACTATATCTCTCAATAAACCATAAATACAACAATTGGAGCCTGGAATTGCTTGAACATCCACTTGGTTTTGATTGTTTTGATTTAGGGTGCTCAAATTGCCATCCCTGCTTTTTATACGATTATTTTTTGGTTTAATCATTTTTAGGACAAGGGTGAAGGCCAGCCCTTCAGAGACATTGGGCGCAGTAAACCATCCCTTCGGCCCACTCGTGCTGCGAGGACCTTTGTGGTGGTGTTTGCTTGTCTCAATTTCCTTTCAATTTAGCCAAGTTCATTTACCTTGATTTGAACCTACCTAGTTCCTATGGCCTTTGTAGGCCTTTGATTCATGAATTATTGATGGGGTTTGATTATTCTCAAGAAAATGACCATTTTACCTTAAAAATGGTGGCATAATGTAGTTGTTTTTTGGTTGCCCGAAATTTTATTCTTGTATCTTTCAGGAATTATCACAACTTTGATTTGACTCTAGTTCATGGGTCAATTTTTGCTCTAGATTTCTCTTGAGATGAATATTCCAATACCAAAATTAATAGCATGTTGTTCTTAGACGATCCTAGTTTCGATCCATAGATCTTCTTATGCACTATCAGGTCATTCTAACTCATGGAATCATGATCTTTAAACTCCATTTAGCTCATTGCTTTTAGAGTTTAAAATGGTACATAAGTTCTCTAATTGGCGACTCTCTTGTTGGTGGCCACAATTTTTTAACACATGTTGCTAGATCCCCAATCTAACCATGACTTGGTTGGTTTAGGGATAGGAAGTGCAATAACTATATGATTTGTGAAGAGCAAGATCTGACGTGCCCTTTTTTTGGTCCTCACCGGAAAGTATGTTGAACGGGATTCAGTCTATCACAATTGGAGCAAATCTTTTCTTTTATTTTTATGGCACACAATCGTCCAATTGTCATGGTTAAACTTGATGCACCTACATATTTTTCTTGAAAAATATTAACTTAAAAAGCACAAGTTTTTCATTAGAACTGTTAAATGCCTCCAGTGCGGCACCTGCTAAATTTTTCTTAGTTCTACTTTATTACGACAGGCAACTTCTGTTCGGACAAGAAACCGGCTGCAGTTAATTGGATCGAGGGAAGAGGGAAATCTTTGGTCTGCGAGGCTGTCATCAAAGAAGAGGTGGTCAAGAAGGTTCTGAAGACGTCTGTGTCTGCACTTGTAGAGGTGAATACAATCAAGAACCTTGCTGGTTCGGCCATAGCTGGAGCCCTTGGAGGCTTCAATGCTCATGCCAGCAACATAGTATCAGCCATCTTCATTGCCACCGGACAGGATCCCGCCCAGAATGTGGAGAGTTCTCAGTGCATCACGATGATGGAAGCGGTGAATGATGGGAAAGATCTTCACATTTCTGTTACTATGCCATCCATTGAGGTGATTATGCTTCTGACTTTACAATATCACATTTTTATGGCGCTTTCTTGGTTTGCAGAAGCTTATTAATTTTTACCCTCTTTTCTTACATTCCCCTTCAGAAGTTCCAAATATAGATGTCAGTAACTTCGTTTTCTACATTCTGCTAGCTCATTTTGCTAAAATTTGCAGGTGGGCACTGTTGGTGGTGGCACCCAGTTAGCATCTCAGTCAGCTTGCCTTAATCTCCTTGGGGTGAAAGGCGCAAACACGGAGTCTCCCGGGGCGAATGCCAGGCTTCTTGCCACCATTGTTGCAGGCTCTGTGCTTGCTGGTGAGCTCTCTCTCATGTCTGCCCTTGCAGCCGGTCAGCTTGTGAAGAGCCACATGAAATACAATAGATCATGTAGGGATATCACCAAAGTTGCTTCCACTTGATGACAACAGAACACTTTTGTAGATAGCGCTATTAAAATAATACTCTGGAGAGAGTAGACAAGGTTTGTACTTTGTTGTTTTATCTAAGCAGCAATTCTTGAATGTGTGGATTTTCTGCAAGTTCTTTCTGTAAAAGTTGCGGAGCAGCTGAATATTTTTCTCTTTTTAGGCCTTTTATCTGTCTCTTCTGCTGTATTTTTCTTTAAAGTAGTCATGATTTTGTGCAATTTATTCTTGCGAGAAACTTGAATTCTTCCTCTTTTCAACCTTTTTTGAATGAAAGAAAATCATTTGCTGGCGAACTTGTAGTAGAGTACTTAATACTGCTGTTTATAGTTGAAATTTTGTTAAATGAACTTTTATGAAGTGTTGCAGAAACTAATTGAGATGCTGCTGAGAGCAGGAAAACATGAGGATTGAAAAAGGTTTCAATTATAAGGTGATTGTGGCATGGGCTGAAGAGCTTGATATCAAGCAATTATGGGCAGTGATTTGTGCGCTATCTCTATGTATTATTTAAGGGAGATTTGCATACATATCCCTCAATTCTATCATTCTATGTATTTACACATTTAACACTGAAAACTTTAATTTTTACATATATGCCACCTTATCTATATGATGAAAAGGTATACTTTAATATGTAAAAGCTAAAATAATGGTATTTTTGATGCGATATGAAAGATTTGAGTGATGTAAATATAAAAAGTAAAAATTTAGGTGTTTGATATGTAAATATATAGGGATTGGATGGTATGTATGTGAATGCCCCATTATTTATACTTTGATAGCTGAATATTCACGCTAGCTTCTGATCTCAAGTTGCATTGGCTAGGCTCCGATTTTCTCACTCTTCCAAGCCCTTGCCTACAAATAAAGGGGGTGGAGCTAAGCACTTTGTTATTTTCTTATATTTGATTTTAACTAAACATGGATGGGATCTCAATTATAAAAATTTATTTAAATTTATTTATTAATTTTATTTTAGAATTGTAATCTTTTTTGGAATAATTATATATTTGTTACAAGTAATTAAACATTGATGTGTCATCAAGAAATTTTTATCATCATGCAGAAATCTCAATGCATGTGAGCAAGAAGTGTGAGTGCACTATTAAAAGCTCTACTCTTAAAGTCTTGACACTTTTTGTTCAACATTCAAGATCGTATCCAATCTATAGAATATCACGTGTCATTGTCAGCCACCACCACCAGTAATTATTGCAGCCAACTACAATTATTAAATACAATTATCTTTATCACGATTGTTTGTCACAAACTATGACTTCTATAATTAATAACATCATTTATGTCCAACTACAGTTGTTATAGCCCCATCGTGATTATTGTAGGCGAACTGGAAGAATTATAATCCCGATTATCTCATATAGTTCTAAACAATTATATTTTCAACATATCTTATTATCTGATCTACCTTAATTCATTTGAATAATGGATGTATGTACTCATGATATAAATTGAATTATTTTAACTGATTGAAGTCCCATTATTTTTTCCTCTTCGAAGGTTTTCCATGTAAGAAAACTTTAGTTTCTTCTCTCATAATTTTTGCTTTATATCTATGTGTGTTGGATCATAGTGCATTGTTAAGACATTAAACTATTATTCTACCGCTACAAATTTTCTAGCACAAAATAAATATACAACTTAATTATATGAAATAATTATATTTACGTACTTTATTCTTATTTAATTAAATTTATTAGGTATTATTTACTCTATTAGGTGAAGTTCCAATGTAAATTAGAAAAATTATAACTTCCATAACTAGTTAATATTTTCATCACATGTATAGCTCCAATAAGATACTTGTTTTCAAAAGTATATAAGATATAAAAATAATCTAAAGATATTTAATCAATAATAAAATAAGCGAATAAATTGCCATTAAATAAATATTTTGTTATATTATGACTCATCCTATTTATCACAAATTAGTATGTTGATATGTTCGTTAATTGAACACTAAACATTTTGATACTTTAAATAAATATGAAAATTGTTAATTTAAAAATTGAACCAATCAAAAGAAATATTCGGTATGGTTCTATTTTCTAGTTATAACTAGATAATGTACACCCATATAAGTGAACCAATAGCAAGGTAGAACAATAAAAGCAAATATGATTGATGTGTATCATACAATTTTGTTATTTAAATGATTAAAATTTACGCTCAAAGTGATCAATGTGCATTTGGCATGCTCTATTTATAGGTGTCTTGAGATATTATATTTTATAATCATGACAATGTTGTATAGTCTATTTTTAAGGCTAAGAGATGACAACTTTAGGAGAAAATATTACATACTTTGTAAGTATGTACTCATGCAAGGTTTGCATGGATCTCGAGGCAATTTAGTAATCGGTCGTTTCACTTCAGTCGATCGGTCAAGCTCTCCTCTTGGTCACCTCACTTCAGCGAACCAACTAACCTTCTCCTTCGGCTAGCAGAAATCTGGCGAGGGACTCCTCCACCCCCCTCCCGAAGAGGGTTTTTTAGTAGAATATATCAATACAAAAGATTAAAATATCCAGTGACTTTTGACTCCACTCACTTATAACATCATGCTTTGTGGAATAGAAGGAGCCGCCGAGTCCAGGGACCACCCCAATTCGCCGCGAGGGGGCAAGTCTCTCTCTCTCTCTCTCCCTCTCTCTCTCTCTCAAGTTTTTTTTCCACGATCTTACGCTTTATTTCTCCGGGTATAGTCTGCCAGGCATATTTGAATTCAACAATTTAGGTTCAATTATAATAGTTAAAAGGGTGCAAGAGTGATGCTGCAGATATCAGTCGTATATATTTAGATTATGCTCCCTCTATTGTAGATATAACAGTGGCTGAAACCAAATCATGTAAATTCTGATGTTTTTGTTTTAGATTTTTAGTTTTTCTTTTACCAAATCATTCCCGATTTATATCATCATTGCCACCTATATATCTCTTTACGACTGGATCTATTGATTAGCATATTCATATGCCTTTGATTTTCTAAATATAATTTAAATTTAATTAATTTATTAGAATTTAGATTACATCTATTCCCCCCCCCCCATAAATAGGAGGGTCATTTCATGTAAACTGGGTATTGGTTCCCATCACTTGTAAAGCCAGCGAACCACCCTAATTTGCCCCCGAGAGGGCAAGTCTCTCTCTCATTCTCTCTCAAGTTTTTCCTTCCCCCGATCTTACATCTATTCATTGGGTACGGTCGACCAGACATGTTTGGATTCAACAATTTTGGTCCAATTATAATACTTAAAAGGGTGCAAGAGTTATGTTGCAGATATTTGTCGTGAATTCGAATCATAAAAATTTTGCTGTATTTGCAGAAGAATTGAGAATGAATGTCGGAGGTTTTTATGTGATAACCCAAAAAGAAAAATTACAAGGCCTAGCCAAATTAAAATAATTTCAATAATCAAAGAAATGTTGTGACCATAAACAACAATAAATAATTATATTAAACGAGCAGTTGTCAACTTGAATTTCACTAAAAAAGTGGTGGAAAATATTGGGAATTGATGGCAGCATGGCTGCGATGATGTAAGACCAACGACATGGGTTGGCGTAATAGAGATCTGAAGTCAGCATCACCGATAACAATGGCAACGAAGTATCGGTGGTCCAACAACTGCAGTAAAGACGACCAAGTAATGGTAGTCCGGTGATAGCGGTTTGACGATGTGACGATGTCAGTAGTTGCGGCAAAAGCCACATGATGGTGGTCAAAGAGGCAATGTCGATCAGGCAGTGATGATTTGGCGATGGCGGCAGAGGCTAAGCGACAATGATCCAGTGATGGTGAAGACAAACATGCAACCGCTGTCAGATGATGGCGGAGGTCAGTTTGCATTGATTTGATGAGAACGGTGCTTGGCGGTGGTGAAGGCGTTGACAGGAGACTATGGTCAGATAGTCGTGATGGTAGTCAGATGACGGTAATCCAATGATGATATGAACTTAGGTTCTCATCTTATCGGCTTTGATATCATTTAGTTCGTTTCATTCAGGCATGTCGTTCGTCTATAGTCATAGAAAAAAATTTAATTAAAATATTTCGGCCCAACTTTTTTTCATTAATTATAAGCAGGTTTGTTAGAAAGATGAGGATGGGCTGCTTGACATGATTAATGTATGTATGGGTTTTAATTCCTAATTTTTTATTTAATTTTGCAAACTAAAATGTCATAAAAAGGCCTAAATTGTATTAAGAATAGGAGTCCTCTTTTTGACAGGATAATAAGCTCTTAATCCAAACAGCACGTTTATAACTAACCAATCAGCATATTGATGCAATCATTTCTTAATGGAAATCACTAATACACAATTATTAAATTAAAATTTAATCAGAATTTTCAATTTTAAAACCATCCTGCAAAAAAAAAAAAAAAAAAAAA
>JXCR01034053.1:31163-82542 GCA_002079205.1 Phalaenopsis hybrid cultivar | reverse complement strand
ATATATATATATATATATATATATATATATATATATATATATATATATATATATATATATATATATATATATATATTCTTCACAAATATTAAAATAAACTTGATCACCCCCATCCATTCACATTTGATGAAATGATTAGACACACATAAATTATTGTTCAACAAATACATAAATATCACATTATCACGATTGAAGCTTTGAAGTGTTGATATGTCACCAAAATTTCATTTTTTTTTGCACGAATCTTGATACATCCTGGAAATAAGTTTTAGGTCAAAACTCAAGATCATAAAAGTTTCGATTTTGGAAAATTTGAAATAAAAATGATTGCCTTGATGAGGTGAATCTAATAATGCCAAAAAGCGATTCATTTCAAGTTCAAATAAGACACCTAAAATATAATTAGAATTATCATTACATGTATATTAATTAAACGAGCAAATAATCCTCAAATCTTACATACTTATAATTAAAATGAGCATATTGTCGAGAAAAATTCTAACATGCCTAAGTTCATTTAATTTTGAGGTTATGAATGCACTTGATTATTGTAAAAGATGTATATGATTAATGGACTCAACATGAGCTATGAACTCTCTAATGTAATGTTTTTGGGTTTTTGGATATATTTTGCAAAATTTCACCATAAAATATTATCAATACTTTGATTTGACTTTTGAAGAGAATTTGAATGTATGAAGAATTTGAGGGCTTTATGGATGTCCAACGATGACAACCATTCATGACCATCATTGATCAATCATTGTTGTTCAATTTCCAATGTCTGATCGCTGTCGTCCAATGACTATTTTTCTGACAAGTGTTGCTTTGACTACTGTCTTTCAAACATCGTCACTCAGTTATTGTAGTTTATCAATTAGTAACCATCGTCATTTAACCATTATATCCGACTGATTGTCACCATTGTCTTCTAATTATTGTGATCTAAGCGTGTTGATCAACTATTTTCTTTACCCGTGCACAACTTTTTATACAGTCACACAAGATCGACCCAATGTTGATGGCATGTTATCCTTCAAAGACCATCTCATCCAATTAAAAGTGAGACTTGAGCTTTATGATTTATATCAATATAGTGGTTCATTTCTCTTGACCCTGGCTTCTTAATTTTTTAATTTTCTCTATATTTTCAAATCTTTAATGGCTCATGTATTCTTTTCCTTTATTTGGTTTCAAGCAAGCTAATCTTGCAACACTAGAACATATATATTAGATCTATTTTACATGACAAGCTAAAAGAAAGATAAAATAAGATGGCTGGAGAAAGTGTTTTTCTACACAAATTAAATATTTATGGGTCACATATACATTTACCACTTACACCAAATCCTAGCATACCTTTGAAACATTAAGCATTCTTAAAGCTATCTTTAAACTAGGATAAATAAATGTTTATAAAAATTTAGAAAAAATGAATTTAAAAAACTGTAAATATAAAATATATTATGCACATTCTTTTAGTATGATAATTGGATCCTTTAACTGTCGCGCTTCAAGGAAGGGGAAAATATTTGAGTACATAAGATGTACGCATGTACGATGTACGCAGTGCTGTGTACTTCAAAGGTTATTCAGGGGTACAGGGGGTTATATTCAGGTTATACCCACCTATAATTTCCGTGTAATTTCCTTATAATCTCTGTGTAACTTATTTGTATCTATGAAATTACAGAAACACGAAACTCATTTATAAGTTATAGATAATTTATAAAGAAATTACATGGGTGTTATAACCCTGCATTACCCAAATATTTTCCGGAGTCGTTTTTTTTCCCGCGCGCTCGTCTTCTCTCCCGTTCATGGGGAAACCTAAACAACAGGTTCTCTCCCGCTTCTTCGTCCCAAAGCCGCGACCTCCCCCAGAGGCGGCGGAACAAAGCTCGCCACCGCAGCCATCACCTCCCCGCCCGAAACCCTCACCGAGGATCGCCACCACCATCTCATTTTCCCCCTCTACAACCTCCTCTAAGCGTTCCCACTCTCATTCCCAAAACCCATCCTCATCTGCCAAAAAGCCCAAGACCTCACTCCACGAGAAGTTGGTTTCAAAGCTTATTGATCCTCCCGCTTCCTCCGTGACCGTCCCAAAACCCTCGTCCCAAAACCCTAATTACACTCCTCTCGAGCAGCAGGTCNGCCACCACCATCTCATTTTCCCCCTCTACAACCTCCTCTAAGCGTTCCCACTCTCATTCCCAAAACCCATCCCCATCTGCCAAAAAGCCCAAAACCTCACTCCACGAGAAGTTGGTGTCAAAGCTTATCGATCCTCCCGCTTCCTCCGGGACCGTCCCAAAACCCTCGTCCCAAAACCCTAATTACACTCCTCTCGAGCAGCAGGTTCTCGAGCTCAAATCGCAGCACCCAGACGTCCTTCTCATGGTTGAGGTCGGCTATCGTTACCGTTTCTTTGGTGAGGACGCCGAGACTGCCGCGCGAGTACTTGGCATCGTCGCTCACCCCGACCACAATTTTCTAACCGCCAGTGTGCCCACATTCCGATTGGATTTTCACGTCCGGCGGCTCGTTGGCGCCGGATACAAGGTCGGCGTGGTTAAGCAGACGGAAACGGCGGCGATTAAGGCGCATGGGTCGAACAGGTTAGGACCGTTTTCGAGGGGCTTGTCGGCGTTGTATACAAGGTCGACGATTGAAGCGGCGGAGGATATGGGAAGCGGAAGGGAAGAGGGGCTGGTGGGTTCGGATGGGAATTACCTTCTTTGTGTTACGGAGAAGGAAGCTGTGGCTGGAGATAATGGTTTTGGGGTGGAGGGTTGCTTTGACGTGAAGATTGGGATAGTTGGAGTGGAAATATCGACCGGGGAGGTCATTCATGGAGAGTTTAATGACAATGTTATGAGATCGGGGCTTGAAGCTGTTGTTTTGAGTTTATCTCCAGCAGAAATCCTTCTGGGGGATCCTCTTTCTGCCTCTACAGAGAAGGTATTTCATTGTTCTTGAGTTAAATAACTTGTTTATGTGCCATTGTCATGGGAAATGGACCATTACAGAGATCAAACCATTGCAACTTATGGAAGATGTCACAGTAGAATAGTGAAGTACAACGGCACAGTTATTTTATAGAAGGCTGTTAATAGAAGAATATTGAATTTTTTATTGAAGAGTAAATTAGTATAATTGGACAATTTTAGCTGGTTCAGCAATCAAAGGGTGGATAAATTAGTTGTACAGGGAAAGCTGATAAAGAGTTGTTTTGTGCATTCATTAAAAGCTTGCAAGTGACAAACTTTATTGATGCAGATGCCATTCTTCCGTCTCATATTTGCAAGAAAAAAAATTACTGAAATGGTTAACCTAAGCATAAGTAAATAGGGTGAAACAAACTGTCATCAATGTAGGATTTTGGTGTTTAGAAATTTGCTTCCTTTTCTTTCCATGACCCAGGTTATCTTGTTTTCTTTTTTGCAAAGACAAGCATCATAGCTTTTATACTTGTGTCATATTTTATGTCACATATTGTGTCCAAAAGGTCGTATACACTGACAACATGATACATGATGAAGTGATATGGAAACTTGTTTTGTACTCACAAGAAAATTGTTCATATGTAAATAATATAAATAGAAAGAATTAATAAGAAAAAACAAATTTTACTTTATTCCATAATGATAGTACATGTACTGATGCATCAAGAGAAGTAAAATAAACCTAATGAAAATAAATTGGAACTACGAAGGCACAAGCAAACTACCTAGATCCAATATAAATACAAATAATGCTATGCCATTAATTTAAAAATAGTCAAACAAATTCTTCTGTTAGAAAATATGCTTCCATGATGATGGTCCACCAAATATCTTGTAGAACCTACCATGAAAAAAGTTACAAGGATCGAGATTGATAACTCAATCTCAACTACTACTCCCTTCTATTAGAGAATAAACGACAAGTCATTGAGGGTATGCATCATTATTAATTATAAAAAGAGGCATTAATTACTATATACTAGCGGTGTAATTGATGTCATCCAGATGCCAAATATAATGTGTTATTGCATCATTGGAAGAATGTTATATATTAAGAAATATTTAATATCATTATTCTTATTGTCCCATGTGATAAACTGTAAGCATGCTTTTCTATGCTAACATTCATATGCTATCACACCAAGTATACTTATACATGCATTTACATGACTTATCAATATTCATTATAGCATCTCTCTATGCGCGTGCATATAGGGAGTTAATTTCCTTTAACATGCCAAAGCGAGAATATGTAGACTCCTATTTCATGAAAATTTAAATGTTTAGGTAGTCTGTTTACTACAATATCATAAAATAAGGGTAATATGTATGAAAAATAAATATTATTATTATAAGAACAAATTTAATATACAAGAAGTTTTGCAATCACAAATTAAAGCAAATGTATCCTTGTGACTTACTATTTTCTTATAAACATAGAAAAGGAGATCGACTAACATATGTATAACCAATAATAGAATATTAGTGACAAAGCTGATAACCTATAAATATTGAGCTATCTAATACTTATGTTAATGATCACGACCTAACAAAAAGGAATATATTATTCCTTAATAAATAATAATTATTTATTTCAAAACGAGAAATACGAAAATCCAATTCTATCTGAGATTCAATCAAATTAAATTGGCGAGTGTCTGACATAAAAGATTCCCAATCAACCCCACAAGCACATAAGAGGGACGCTGAAGAGCAAAACTAACTACCTAGATCACATAAATTATTATAATGTTAAACCAAATCAGTTATCATCATTACAAAGATTAGAGTTACCCTTGAATGCCTTCAATTAAAATTTTCCCTTGGTTTAAGATTATCAAACAAATTCGTATGCATAAATAACATTTAAACTAATCAATGTAAACTAAACATAAAATAAAAATAATAAATCAAATTTTTTCAGATTAAAAGAACTAATGTAGATATATGCTTTGGATGCTTAAGAGGCAGAGAATGGAGAAGAAGCTCACTGTTAAGAAGAAATGCTCATCGATGGCGCCTTCCAGTTGAGGAAGGGAAAGTAGGAGAAGAAAAAGTAGGGACTTCTCTCTTGAAGGAGGAAGGCGAATAATCGTTGCCATGAAGGAGAGAGAAATGAATGAGTGAAACCAATGCTCTAGCTTTGGAACATCTTAAATAGGTAAGCTATGGCAGCTAAGGAGAGCACACTAAAGAATCACACACATCAATTAAGCGAGAAGATGGTGTTGGTTGGGAAAATAGTGGACTGAGAGGGATTTGGGTTGTTTCTGATTTGGTTCAGCTAAGGACGTTCCAACCCTTTTCGGTTTGTTTGTGCGGATCTTGGTTTTTCTCGCTACAATTTTCTTTAATATAGTCTTCCAATTGCTTTCAGTTGTCAGAGTTCTTAATTCCTCACCATTACCAATTGCATCTTCTCTCATTGTGACAAGATTTTTATAAATGGACAGATCTTGTATGTTTATTGTTAAATGAGATATAGTTTGTTATTATTTCTTATGCTAGGTTCATATTACCAAGAATAGATTGATCTCTGTTTGCATTATGTATATGATATAGTAAAGTCTAAGCTTCATACCCTGATTTAGTATAATTGCACTTTCTTTTATTTTTATCTGATTTCAGGTATCATGAACTATTAAAGAATTACTATTTAACACTGAGTGCCACTGCATCAATTGCTTTTCTATAATTCATGTTTTTTACATGAGGGCATCCTACCGCAGGCTTTGTTTGTTGTGCTGTTTTGTTTGGTATGATATAAAATTAACACTTTCAATGAGATGAAAATTCTGTTCTGCAAGTTTGTTTTCCTTGGTATGAAACCATGGAGGAGTTGCAATGTGCATTACATCAGATTCTCAAAATATTTTCTTTAGTTTCTTCGACCAGTTGTTTTTTTCTAATTAATCAAGCTGTGATAACAAATAGCCTTATTTCTTCTATTTGGTGTTGGATTTATGCATCTTTCTTTTCCGTTTATCCCTGATAAGGATTTTAATAGTTGACATGTTATGCGTCCAAATTATATCCTTCAGCTGCTGTTGGCCTATGCTGGACCTGCTTCTAATGTTCGAGCTGAGCGAACTTCTCGGAACTGTTTAAATGATGGGGGTGCACTTGCAGAGGTGATGTCCTTATATGAAGAGGTGACTAAGGATACCCCAATTGAAACAAATTTGTACATCAGGGCAGAGAGAGATGATTCCAGTGGTATTGAGGTATGTTCTTTGAAATTTACCCTTTTTTATTGTATTTGTGGCATGATTTTAACATATGAATTTACTTCAATTTTTTTATTTACATTGCCTTATGAACTTTGATTTTACATGGAAATTTCTATCTTATCCTGACAATTGATTAGCCTGAAAGAGCTTCTGATTACATGTCAGGGAATTTTAGCCATGCCAGAACTATCCATCCAAGCACTGGCGTTATCCTTGCGATACCTCAAAAAGTTTGGCTTAGAAAGGATTTTAATCATGGGTGCTTCATTCCGGCCTTACTCTAGCAATGTTGAGATGACGTTATCTGCAAATACACTTCACCAGCTGGAGGTAATTTTAATTCGTCAGTGGCTAACATAGTAAAGTAAGTAAAAAATGTTTTTGATGTTTAGCTTTCCAAATAATATTGCTAATCAAGTTCTTAACTGTCAAGCTTGATTGTATTGCAACAGAGAATTTAGAGAAATGTTGACATTTGTAATACTTATTTTTTTTTTCTTTTTCTGTTTGCTAGGAACATGCTATAAAAACCATACTATTTATGTACTCAGACATGTTTGTGTCTAACACACTTGATCTTTTATGATCTGCGATCCAGATGAGGGTTACTCGTGAATCCTTTCATTTTTGCTGGGAGGTTTTGAACACATGTTTTCTTTCATGCACAGTATTTTTTGTTTTTGATGAAGTACTGGTAGTAAAACTAAAATATGGTTAATAAGAACGGTAAATTAGGTTTTTCTTATTGTGTTACATGTTGGCCAAAAGTAGAAAGAATATAATTACTAAAGATTAGAGAAATTGATGATTGGGATAAGTTAAATTAGACTTTAGATTTACCTAGAATTGAGAGAAGATTTCTTGACCTACCTTACTTTCTCGTTTGCTTTTATTTGAATCGTCTCCTTTTTATGATACTTGTTTTCTTTCCTCTTGATCTTCTCTTTGCTTTGTATTTACCTTCTTGATGCTTTCTTCCTTCTTCACAAGTTATCAGTCCAATCCCTTTGTCCTCCTTTCTTGAATATGAACTTGCTAGAGAGAGGGCATTTTCTTGAGAGAGAGAGAGAGCAAGAGTTAGAAGAGAAAAGAGAAAGGTACTTAGTGCACACAACTTGAATCAAAAGATAACATTCATATTTGGCTTGAAAAGTGATATCATTTATTAAAATCAATAGAAAATATAATTACGAACTATAAATCCATATTTGTAGATATTAGGTTATGACAACAACACCAACAACAACGAAAACAACAACAACAACAACAGGCTTTTATCCCACTATAGAAATTAGGCTATAAAAATAATAGAAGTATTTTGAAATTAAATCTAATACTATCCAACATTTAGTATTATATACTAATGCCAATTTAAAACTAAAATGTACAAATGTATAATTCAGCTTTATTTGAATTAAATGAGCAATGGTTCTATATAATTTGAAACAAATCTTATAATATTTAAAAATTGAAAAATATAACCTCTTATCACAAATATAAGATGAGCTGTTATATGAACCAATTCTCTTATGATGATAACTTCTCTCTCATTTGGATAAATCAAGTATAAGTTTAATTAATTCCAATTTAAAGTTATTGTCTCTCCATGTTCCTGACCCATGCTGGAAGGGGAGAAATTTTGGGATTGTGGATTCATGCTTCCTTTAATTGTTGCATTTTTGTAGCCCCGATATAGTTTGGTTTTTAGGTTTCACATGAGTCTGATGTTCGGTTCAATTTGGGTTTGCATTTGGACCTTATGCAGCTAAATCTGTAGTTAGCCATTATTGCTCCACCATTTAGGTCCACTCATATAGTTTGACTATGGCTAAATTGCATGGAAGAGCCTCCCAAATTTCTTCTCCCTTTGCTATATTTTATTAGACATAGCATAATGGTTATAATACCTCCTTCCTTTAATTTATAAACAGCTTTTGTAATAAGCCAAGTGAATACTTGAATTTCATGTGCTTTAATTTATATTTTTAGATGAAATTTAGAAAACCTATACACAATTCATTTTTTTGGATTGATTTTATTGCATTATTAAGGGCAAGCTAGTGGGGGTTAAACTTTTATGCTCCTTAACTGCAGCATCCCTGGTCATATTCTAACTATTAAGTGTCAATCTTTTTCTTACGGAGAACGTATTGTGTATATATTTTAGTTTGATCTAATAATATAGGACAATATTAGATGTTATGTTGTTATTTGTGCTTTAATAGCTCTATTGTAAATGCAGTGCCACTAGTTTGGTGTTTCCCATCTGATAACGATTTAAGACGAGTATATAAAATAAATGAAAGTTTAAATCTAGTAAGAAACACCTTAGAGCTGACTGGAGATGGTTTGTTTCAAGTGATGCCAAGACCAAAACTAGTTATAAGCACCTTGCATCATTTATCTGGAAGAAAACTTCAGCTAAATCTTAGGACAATTAATGACTGAACAACCTCTAATAAGAATAAAACAATGAGGGGAGCTAAAAGGTATTTTAAATTACAAAGAAGTACTACATCTTACACCATGTCACCCTCAGTGTTTATTAGTATGCAAATGATTAGCTTTCTGATGTATTTTGGTTTATGCGGGATTGTAGCATTACTGTTGATGCTGGATTATAACGTTATTACCGGTGTGAAATTGTTGCCACAGCTTTCATAAATTTATCTACATAAGTTTCTGCATGATACTCATTCTTCATGTCGGCCTTTCTTCCATCTATGGCTTTGGTTCTTCTTACTAAATATGTACATTTTTTTGTTAAGACTATATTGGATAATTGTTATGAAGGTTTACGTTTGTTTGGAAACAATTTTATTTTTTGGAATTTTAATTTTGACATTTATTGAGTTGATTGTTTGCTAGTCATATCTACTAATCTTGTTAATGGACATTCTTAAGTATTTTAGGCACATAA
The DNA here is from genome assembly GCA_002079205.1 of Phalaenopsis hybrid cultivar. NCBI lineage: Eukaryota > Viridiplantae > Streptophyta > Magnoliopsida > Asparagales > Orchidaceae > Phalaenopsis > Phalaenopsis hybrid cultivar. The sequence goes on along the minus strand of JXCR01034053.1, from coordinate 73,384 downwards.
TTTATAATCTATCTTTAAATGAAATATCGTCCTTTATATTCTATTTCTTCCATCTGAGTTGGATATGTGATTTTTTAAAATTTATTTGTTCATTACATAATTATTTGTGTTTTAATTCATCTATTTATTGTTTGCATTAAAAAAAAGCAATTTTTTGGCTTATTTAGTAGTTTTTAATATGCAAATCTTAAATTTTATTTGAATGATTTATATACTTGACATCAGGATTGATGCAGGAGCTTACTGGATGCGGTACCGTAGTTGCTACAGTGCCGTGAACGCGGGATTGTAGTTGCTACAGTGCCGTGAACGCGGGACTGTAGCTACTACATTCCCGTGTGCCAACCCTTCCCTCTCCCTCTCCTTTTCCATCCCCTTTCCTATTTCTATCCAATTTCAATTTCAATTCCTTCGGATTATTTTGTTTGCCTTTTCTATCCTCTTTCCTATTTTTATTTCTTTCCATTTCCAATTCCTTCCTATTCATTGCCTACCTTTTCTACGACCTTCGACTTCTATCTCAATTTCATTTTTCTTGCTATTTTTTTTGTGCTAGGATCCTTTATATTATGTTGTGTTTGCCTAGAGTAGGGAGGTTTTTGATGATTGCTAATTTCAGTTGTTATATTGGAGGCATTCTTCTCCTCTGAGGGCTGTACCCGACCACGAGATGGTGTTCCGGCTGTAATTCGTCTGTCTTGGTTACCGTCTCAAAGATCTGAGTGGTGCTCTAGCTTTAACTTGATCCCTACGAAACATTTATCTTTTTGCAACCTTTCCTTACCCGCAGTCCAGCCACCCGTTTCTCCTCCATGCAACCACGCGTTTTCATCATTCCTGCTTCCTGATTTCCAGCCTGCCACTTATTCCCACCCAACAGCCCAACTTTTTCCCCAGCTTGCCAGAACTTGCCGCCAAAGCCCTCTAGTCCCCTGCAATTCCTGTTGTAACCCCTTCCCGGCATTCCCCACCCTGTTGTCCCGTTCTACACTCTCCCCAAATGTCTACACTCTCCCCAAATGTTGCAGTAGCTTGCCCCAACCAATCAAACATTGTCGCAACCTCAACAAGTCAGCCTTCCCTACTGTCTAGTCAGTTTTTGCCACCATCCCCTTGGTCCAAGGGTCTATTTTATGTTTGTGTTTATTATTCTTCTAGGGTTTGAAGAGTCGTTGTAAGTCTTTAAATTTGAGTAATACAATTTTTGTTTTCCATTGTGGTCTGGGTTAGCTCCAATATCATATATTCTAATTGCATTAGAAAATTTTAGCGCTAAACTTTTTAGCATTAAAATGATATCAAAGGTCAAGGTTGTGCCATCATATCACTAAACAAAGCAAGTTCATTTTTTATGGAAATTTAATAGACTATGAAAGGGAAGCAAGTTTAGCAAATTTGCAACACTATTTGGCTGATTTATTGAATAAAAAAAATAATTTTGTGATAATATCAATTTTATTAAAGGATGAATTGCCATATTGAAAGATAATGAAGTTTGAGAATTTGAATCTAAAGTAGATTTCAATCACAATGTTAACTAATTCAATTAGATTCTTACACTAATAACAGAAGGTGGCAAGAAATCAAGATAGATAACTTGAGGTATATGATGCTATAATAAATTAAAATTGAAATGCCATTTTATGTTGGTAAAATTGACTCTGAAGCTTTTACTGATTCGGTTCCTAGATTTTATATTGCTTTTTTCATGACAAATTGTGTTTGATGAGACACAAAAATAAAATTAATTGACTAAGCTAAACTTTATGGGATGAGCATGAAAGACGAACGGAAAGATTCTTTAAAGAACCTACTATCACATGGGCTAAAAGGAAAGAACTTTGGAGAGAAAATATTTGCATTTGACTGTCATATCGAGAGCAGTTATTTGATGAATTAATTCATTATATTAATGTATTAAAATTCTTACTGAATATATGAGTAGCTTTGAAGAATTGTTGTTATAACGACATTCTTAGATCATTTAAGATCCTAAATCCTCTGTAAAAATTGGTCCTTGATTTGAGACCTAATATTAAGAGAAAGATAACACTTCACTGCATTCCACCTCTTAATCATGGTTTTAATTTGTACTTTATTCGAACAAATGATAAATTTTGTGCCTAAGAAGGACATTACATATCCTGCTTGCAAATCATTTTGTTAAAGCCATCATATTCAATTTGTTGCACCTGACAGGAACACTACAATTATAAGGATACTAAGGGGAAATATCCTAATGCTAGAAAAGGAAATAGAAATTATCAACAATAGTTAATTCTAAAAGTAAAAACTACTAATAATAGAAAATAATAAAAATAAAAGATGTCAAAATGGGAAATTTTTAAAATTTCGTCTCCCTTCAAGTTAGAGCATGCATATCTATCAACTTAGTTACAAAGAACTCAAAATTAGACTTAAAAAGTTCTTTGGTGAAAATATATGTTATTTCTTGCATTGTCAGAGTGAAAGACATAAAAAGATCGACAATCAATGTTCTCTTTTATGAATAGTCTATCAATCTCCGTATATTTTGTGCGATCATGCTGCGCTGGATTTTTTGCAATGCTCATGACAGCTTTGTTGTCACATTAAAATTTCATCGATATATTTATTGGGGTCCGTAGCTCCTTAGTAATTCTCTTCAGCCATAACATCTCACACACTCCATTAGCGGTAGCTCGATGTTCTACCTTGGCACTACTCCTTGTAACCACATTCTATTTTTTACTTTGCCATGTAACCAAATTTCCCTAGGCACAAGTATGGTACTTTGATTGCTTGTCAAAAATTGAGGCTGACTAATTTGCATCAGCGTATGCCTCTATATTATGTTGTTTGGTCTGTTGAAAGAGTAAACCTTAACATGATGAGCTTTTAAGGTATATGAGAATCCTGTTAACTGCTTCAAGATGTTTCTCAGATGTCGAATGCATAAATTGAATTACCAAACTTACAACAAAGGCGATAGCTAGCAGTATATGTGATAAGTACATCAAATTTTCTGCCAATTTTGATATCAAGCTGTATTTACTGGGTTACCTTCATTCTCATCACCCAATTTTTGATTGGGATTAATTGAAGTGCGCAAGCCTATAACTGCTCATCCAAGTTTTCTTTAGAAGGTCAAGAACATACTTCCGTTGTAAAACAATAACCCCTTTATTCGATCTAGCAACTTCCATGCTAAGGAATTACCTTAGAGATTCTAAGTCCTTAGTCTAAAAAATTGATGAGAGGGAAGTTTTTAGTCATTTCATTTAATATACGTTATCTCTAGTGAGAATTATATCATCCACATGCACAATCAACATGACTATCTTCCTGCCCTTTGAATGTCCGAAGAACATTATATTATCTCGCTACCCGCCCTTTAGTATAGCCCCAACCTTTAACAAATAGTATAAATTTCTCAAACCACGTTATCAGTAATTGCTTCAACTCGTATATAGACTTTTTTAGTTTACATATCTTTGTGCCAAACTTCTTACTAAATCCTTAAGGTGCATCCATGTACACTTCTTCCAATCCCCTATTGAGAAATACATTTTTTATATGTAACTGTTATAGGGGCCAGTTAAGATTAGTTGTGAGTGATCGAAGAACTCTTTTAGAGTTTAGTTTTACGACTGGGGTGATTCTCTTTAAGTAATCAATGTCATATGTTCGAGCGAGTCTCTTGTCAACTAATCAAAACTTGTGACATTCTAGAGAGCCATCAAAATTATACTTAATTGTATACCCATTTGCATCTGATAGTTTTCTTCCCTCTAGATAGATCAACAAATTTTCATGTGATATTTTTTTCTAGAGCTTTCATCTTCTTGAAGCCAGCCTCCTTCCACTTAGGAAATGTCAAAGCATAATGCATAGTCTTAGGAATCTCCATGTAAGACAAATGTATTGTAAAAGCCTGAAAAATGGGTGAGAGATTTTCATATGACGTATATTGAGACAATGGATGTTGGTTGCAAGACCTCTCCCTTTTAGAAGCAAAAATGTGTTACGTCTACCTAAGAACAATTTTATCTTTTATTAGGATAAGGACAATTTTCTCTTTTGATATTATTATTGTGGGTATAAATATGGCTAATATGTTTAGGGTTTGGTTTAGTTATGATATTGTTGTTTTGAGTGTTAGGGTTATGGTTTGATAGATATTTCTTACCTCTCGAATTGCAGGTGCTCATCTCTTATGTGCTTTTGTGAGTTATTTGGTGTTGTGTTGATTTGATTTGAGATTAGTGAAATAAAAATATTTTGCCCAATTTCTGTGGAAAATCGTCTTGGATCGTATCAAATTGGTATTAAAATCTGGAGAACAAATAACAGGGCAACAACCAACGTAATTGCAGCGCCATACTGGGCTCGTGATCGCGATACAATCGCGGTAAGAGCTAGCTGGGAAGAAGCCGACTGGATCACTACTCAAGCCCTCGAAGTCACAATTAGAGTTAGTGAGGACGCCAAGATCGGGCGATATAATCACAAGAAGATCTAGCTAGGAAGGCGATGCCGTAGTCGGCATAGTGTGCGATGATAATCGTGATTAAAGCTAGCTAGGAAGGCGACGACGTGATAACATAGGGATGCAAACAACGGGATCACATAAATACTATCACAATTCCAACTGGCTGGATGCATGATCGAAACCATACAGTCGTCCTTCGAGACCAAACTGCGTGATTCAGTCCCGAGTAGACCTAGCTGTGAAGCCATGGATGTGAGCGTGACTACGACCACCTTATACAATTTAGATTCAAGCGATTATGGAAGAAAAGAAGGGATATCGACTTATGAGCTGATGGTGCATGCAAGATTTGGCTACCTGGGAAGCCATTGGTGAGATTGCAGCTTACATGAGTTTTGTTTTCTTGGTAAAAATCATCGTGGGAGTAATGACCACAAAAAGAGTAGATGCTCCGGAGAAGAAATTAGAGGAGGTAAAACCAAATAAGATCCAAAGTGGAGGAATGTTTCTCGTCTCTGGAGGGGTGGCTCTCATCAATGGAGGGAAGATTCATGGCCCTAGAAGAAATGACGGAGAAGATCATGGAGTTTTACACAAAATCGCCTCCACCCACTGCTGGATAGAGCGTCGAAGTTGAAAACGAATGCGAGCAGTTGCAACCAGAAGGATTCGTGTGACATTGGGGCAACGTTGCTTCTTTAGGCAGACTTGGAAAAGTTGTGCGAGCTCATGATTGATAATGGAGCTGCATTAATTTTGTATCAAAGTTTGACCTTGGCCACATGAATTTGAAGTTTGAACTGCATCCATGACCATATAAGGTAGCATGGGTTAATAAATTAGCTATTTGATGTTTTGGAGATGTTTAATTTGGATTAAATTTGCTACTTATAGAATAGAGTATAATGTGATGTGCTGCATATGGCCGTTGCTTATATTATATGGGTAGGTCCAAGCTTCACGAAGTAGATTTTACTTATTTTGGGATATCAAATGTATATGCTTTGAAGACTAATGAGAGATGGGTGGATTTTAAGCATAAAAAGCCTAAGGGTGAATTCAAATTTACAGAAGAACTCATATTCTATTTGAAGCAAAAAGTTCTATTCTTTTATTTATTTGTTTATATATATTCCGAGTAAACATATATTTGAGAGAAAAAAGTAGGCTTTGGGTGTGTGATTTATGCCATTGTTTGTTATGGAGCTAATTAGTGTAGCGATGGGAATTGTGACTTTACCTGATGATGTTAATTAAGTGTTTGTTAATTTTAATATATATTTTTGCCAATCTTTCTCGTGAATTAGCATCACTAAGGAACATAAAACTTATAATTGAATTTTTTCTTAGGTCATCATTGCCTAAGTTTTCTCATTAGAGATATCTTAAACTTAAAGAGACAAGCTGATGAATTTAAGAATAGTTTTCTTGGGAAAGGCATGCCATAGTTCTATACTTTGCGTACACCTTAGAAAGATAGTAGTTGATATATATTTGTAGAAAATAGGGCTTATAATAAAATCACCATTAAATGCACATTTCCTATTCCTCATTTGGATGTTATGTTAGAAATTATGATGGTTGCTATGATATCTTCTATGACTAATTTGAGGAGTGTTTATCATCAAATGAGAATGAGAGAAGGCAGTGAATGAAAAATTTATTTAATATGTATTGTATTATATGTAACAAGAATTAGAAAGAACCATTTGGAAAATTATATAATTCTGAGAGATTTTAATATGGAATATATAAAATTAAGTATTGGAATTTAACTATAGTTATTCACAATAGAATAGCCTACATGGATTGGTGAGGTGGCATCAATAATCACATTGATCAATGAGGGGGCTATGGACTAAACATGGGAGAGAGAGCAGTTGTGGGCTGGCAGCCTAGGATGTTGTAGCCAGGAATAGATAGCCTTGGACGGGCCAGCCAGGCGGACAACCAACAGACGGATAGAATGGTTGAAATTCGGTTGATTTATTGGGGTTGGTTTCAGTAATGATTTTGGGGGCGTTTGTGTACATAGCACACAATTCTTATGTATTTACATATCTCACACCTAAACTTTCATAGTTACACACACAACACTCAAATCTTTTATATCATATAAAAATAGCACTATTACCATTTTTGAAAACTGAAATACTCATTTTCATGCATAGGTTTATAGCACCAAAGTGCTATGCATGTAAATATGAAAGTTTAGTTGTGAGATATCTAAATACGTAAGAATTGCTATGTATGCAAATTTCCCTTGATTTTAAGGAATGATTTCTCACTCTCTCTCTCAAGGGAATGAATGAATGTTACTATTGGTATATCAAGCAACATACAAATATCAATTTAGTTAAATTTTTGTTAGCAAATATTAAGCTGACTAGTGATAGATGTTAAGCTCAGTGAATTCATGGTAAACAATGATGCTGATTGCAGCATCCTCTGAAATATAGGTATTCCAAGCGACTTAGAAATATCTGTTTTGTATATTAAATTTTTGTTTTTTGATTTACAATAATTTGTTGAATTCTATAGATTTAATCAATTTACTCTTTTGAGTAGAAATAATGTACGAAATGTTTTCAGGTCTTGCGAAACAGCTACAATGGTTCTATTGAAGGTTCATTGCTGTATGCTATGGATCACACTTGCACTTCATTTGGATCAAGACTTCTGAAACACTGGGTAACGCAACTGGTCATCATTTGATTGTAGATTTGTTTAACAATATTATAACTCAATAAATGTTTTTGATGAATGATTAATCAGGTAAGTAAAATTGAATTTGCATTAATCAATTAAAGTATTTTTTGATACACAAAAGTAGTGCACATTGTGAATTTATGAATGATATCCATGAAAACAAATTATATATAAGTGCCAAGATTGTCCCATGACTATTTACATGGGTTCATTTTAGTCCAAGAGTTTATAAAAGTGCCAAATTAGTTCCCTGACACCTTTAATATGGGCTAAATTTATCCCCATGAAGGTCTATTGGAGCCCCCCATTAATAGAATCTAGGGGCTAAATTGACAGTTTTAGAGACTTTATGACTAAAACAATCCCCTGCATAGAGACAGGGGACCATTTTAACACTTTTCTCTATTATATATATATAATCCTTGTCTATGTCGTCTCGTATGGTTGATTTATGGAGATCGAGATCTGTCACATGATTGATTTGCACTCTGCAGTAAAATTTAAATTTAGGTGTGAGTTTGCTATTTATTCAGATTTGATTTACCTGTTTATTTATTTTTTAGGTTACTCATCCATTATGTGATAGAAACTCCATAATTGCACGCCTTGATGCAGTTACCGAAATCGCAGATTCAATGGGTTCTTGTAGAGTCTTACAAGCAGCTGTTTTAACTGAAGAAAGTTCATGCAATGAAACCAGTTCTATACTATCAGATGTTTTAAAGATGTTGGGGAAGTCTCCCGATGTACAGCGGGGGATAACTAGAATTTTTCACAGAACTGCTACTGCAGCTGAGGTTCTTTTAACAATCATCCGTTCTGAATGTTATTTATGTTAAAGGTCAACGGTTCAACGGTCTGATAAAATGAAATTAAGACTTTACAGAAATTGATTTTTTGGAGACAAGCAGGCAGATAGATGATGTATATACTTCGAAATTCTAGAATGAATATAAGCTGAGATAAAAATAATGGGTTGGTGAGAGTAAAGGAATTGAATATCTTAATGTAAAAACTTCAAAGCAGGAATTGGCTTTCCATTTTTTAATTTTCTATTCCTTTTATTTTGGCAAAATGCAATTTTATTTTTTTGCCTTCTATTATTCTCATCTGCAAATGTATTTTTTTCTCAGAATTTTTTTTTTTATAACAGAACGTTTATGTGCATGAAAAATAAGAGTGACTTGAAACCATATTTTGTATTTTGAAGAAAATGCAAGCCCGAGAAGGTCAAGTGTAAATCTTTGCTCTAGGACAAAGAGCGTCCATTTTTGTGCGTGATTAATGCTTGCTGTTGCTCCCAAGATTGCTTTTTGATGGTCGTTCAAAATGGAAATAATGGAAAATTAAAAATAAATGAAAATTATACGGAAAAAGAAGTTTATAACTTTTTCTGCTCTTTCCTTTGATTTTTATTTTCTCACTCTTGCATGTAAATCTGAGTTCCAGTTCGCTGTACCTCACAATTTCACAAATAGTGGGATTGGTTTTGCGACCTATTTGAATGTGAAGAAGATGGAAGCATTATTCCATCGTCTCCCATACTTTATATTCCCATTAAAAAGTATATAAAAAAAAGTTTCCTGCATTTCCTTATTGTTCTAATACTTTGCAATGTTACATGATAGACGGTGAATTCTAGTATTGGAAACCTGCATCTTGTTTTTTTTTTCATGCAAAGCTAGAGATGAAAACTGAATGGTTAAGCTCTGGACCTGAACCATGTCCTGATAGGAATTAAATGTTCTAATTCACCCGTTTTGCTCTTTAGAATGCACTGTTTGCCATCTAGATATTGTCATTGTAAGGATAAACCAATAATTCTCTTAATACTTTTGATCTTTAGGTTCTTGATGCTGAACTTTTTAGATTCTTCATAATTTGTATCAATTGTGATTAGCACTAACAGCTTTTGTAGCATTGTAGTTCATTGGGGCCATCCAAGCTATCCTTCTATCCGGCAAGCAATTACAGAAACTTTATGCTGAAGATGATGAAAATAATGTTACGAGGATGGTGAAATCTACTCTTCTGAGAAGGTTAATTTTTACTGCATCATCATCTTCTTTAATTTCTCGAGCTGCACAGCTTCTCTCCTCTCTTAACAAGGATGCAGCTAATCAGGGTGATATGCTGAACTTGTTCAATGCTTCTGGTGGTCAGTTCCCAGAGGTAGGCTATTGCAATGACTCCAAAATTGTTTTGATTTTGGAAAAGTTACATACATGCCACACAACTCTTATGGATTTGCATATCTAGCATTGATATTTACATTTAGAACACTTTGGTGTTATAAACCTATGCATAAAAAGGTGCATTTGACCTTCAAAAAGTTAAGAAAGTGTTATTTTTGATGTGATGTTAAAGATTTCTGTGTCACAAATGTAAATATTAAATTTTAGTCGTTTGTTATGTAAATACATAAGAATTGTGTGGTATGCATGTAAATTCCCCTTTGATTTTTGCATTCTTATTATTTTTTTGTCACACAGGTTGCTCTTGGCCAAATAGCTGTTCAAACGACCAAAGAAAAGCTAGATTCATTAATTATTCAGTACCGAAAACAACTTGGAATGCAGAATTTAGAATTCATCACTGTGTCTGGAGTCACCCATCTAATTGAAGTAATTCCTGCCTGTAACTGCTAAAAAAATTTGATTAGGGCGATCTTCGTCATTTGCTTTCATGGTGCTATCTTTTCTTTAATTACTTCTCCCACAATTCTCAAGGTTTTTCATGCATGGCTAGTTGATGGTAATATTAATTCAGAATTGAGATAAGATCGTTAAAACATGAATATATTTTCCTCCTGCGACCTAAATTGCTCATATTTGTTACTGCAGTTAACTTCTGATACTAAGGTTCCTTCCAATTGGTTTAAGGTAAATAGTACTAAGAAGTCAGTGAGATATCATCCCCCACAGGTCCTGGCAACTTTGGATGAGTTGGTTCTTGCAAAAGAAGAATTTGCTGTTACATGCAGGAAAACATGGGCTAATTTTTTGACAGAGTTTGGTAAATACTATGCTCAATTTCAGGCTTCAGTTCAGGCTTTGGCTGCTTTGGACTGTTTGCATTCACTAGCCATTCTCTCAAGAGATCAGGTAATTAATTCACCTGCCCATTTTTTTTTAAACAAATGATTACATTTCTATCTCACCCTGCAACTAATTTACCATCTTCAGAAGTACGTGCGACCAACTTTTGTAAGTGATGATGAACCAGGTCAAATATTCATCAGTTCTGGTCGCCACCCAGTAAGTGACATTTTTTCTTGCTTGATTTCATCTAAATATAATATTTCTGTTGTTGAATGGTTGAACTTTGATTATGTTTACTAATAATTATGAAAAAATGATAAAATAGCTCCACTTTTTGCAAACGGTTATTTTAGTTCCAAAATCTATAAAGTGCCAATTTAATCCTTATACTATTTTAATATAGACCAAAAATAGTCCACTAGGAAGACTATTTAAGCCTCAAGTTTGACAAGTTTAGGGACTAAGTTAGCACTTTTATAGAATATGTGTAACATCCCGTGCTCTTGTTTTAGTTACCGGGGGAAGAAGAAACAAAAGAAACTGAGGATGAGGACGTGAAGAGTTAGGAAACCGAACAAGAAGAGAGAGGAAGCCGAACAAGATGAGATGAAGCGAGAAGTTGGGCAAAATTGAAATGAGGGGATCGGAAGCCAAGACGATGAGTTCACTATAAAACGATGCTGTCAAGGTGAGATTCACCTATCTGAGAGTCGAACGACTTGGGAGACATTGAGATAAACTAGGGTTTCACTTGGCCAGCGTCTTGGTCCTTCATCCATCTTCTTCTTCTTCCTCTTCATTTTATTCTTATTTCTCCATAGCTTTGGTTAGAAGAGTGTAGAGGAAAGCTTTGGAGGAGGAAAGCTTTAGGATTTTGAAAGATTCTTCTCTCCATTCTTCTTCTTCCTCTTCACTGTTTGTTCTTCAACCATCATCTCCTTATAAAACGGTGCTGTCAAAGCGAGATTCACCTATCTGAGAGTCGAACGACTCGGGAGACATTGAGATAAAATAGGGTTTCACCTGGCCATCGTCGGTGTCAAGCGGAGGAGGCGGTGGCTTTGGTGGCGAGCAAAGGAGGAGGAGGAGCCGATGTTGGTAACAAGCCGCAATCAAAGGAGAAACTCTCCTGGGTTCGCATACACTACTGCCATACGAAGAAAGTAGGAGGTGTCAGTGTTGAGAGCTAATGCGGGAGAGGAGCATCATGCAGTTTTTTTTGTTTCTGTCACGTGCCCTAATGAGCTGTTGAGGAAGAGACGAGGGAGATTCATTCCTGCTTTGTTTGACGAAAGAGGTAAGGAGAGTTTTATTTAAGTGATTTAATTTATATATATATATATAAGAATAAATAGAATTATATAAAGTAAATTAATGAAAATTTTTAGCGATTTAAAATATTTTTTTTAAATTTGGTAATATAATTATTATATTTATGCTAGTTTTCCAATTTATAGGAATCAACTTTAATGCAAATCAAATAACAATTTAATCGATACTAAGGTCAGTACTTATGTAATATTTTGCTTCTTTTAGATCAAATGTATTTACTAATACTATCATTAGTTATATTGAAATTACTACAAATTTGGGATTTTGAATTCTATTGAATTTTTATTCATATTATTGGAATGATATGTGTGTATAATATTATTTAAATTATCGTAAATATTGAATGATTTATAAAAATAATGACTGTTATGCATATGATAATGAAAATTTTTATCTTAAATTGATATTTTGATTGTGTGCTTATATGTGCATGATTGACTATAATAGAGTTATACCTTTATGGTACTGGTGGAGAACTTTAAGGTACCCGTCCGTGTATATGAAAAAGGATATTGATATTGAAATACATTAAGTGATACAATTTTTAATCGGTATTCCTGTGATAGTTGTACATTTATAGAATGATATTTATATGCTATTAATACAATAAGATATTTTGATTGCATCTGAAATTTTAGTATGAATTTATTAAAAGTTTAATGACATGCATTTTACTTTTTTTTTCTTGTATTGTTGTTGTTTACGAATACGCATATTCACTGATTTGATTAGCTCATTGTTAATTTAAATTAACATTTCAGGTTAATTAAGTGATTAAAAGATGAGTGATATAAGAGAAAATATTTATAGAAGATACGGACAACTAGCAACGAGATAAATTTAAATATATTGTTTTAATTTAATTTGATTAGTAACTATTTTATTTGTTAAATGACAAATAAATATAGAAAATTTCATTCCCACTGTCCGACCGTCTATTTCAGTCTTGATTAATTTCAAGTTTCTGGTCGGGTCGTGACAATATGAGACTAAAATGACTCTTGTAAACAGTTGGGGGATTATTTTAACACTTTATTCGATAATTATATTTTAGTTGACAATATTAAGAATGGTCTTTACCATACAATTTATGCAATATTCTTTTTCTTAGTATGAAAAATCTACTTAAATACACTGTATCAACATCGTTTATCATTTCTTTCTAACATTCGCACTATTAGGCTTGATTATCTCATTCTTGTAAATATGAATGTGTTAAATACAATGCATCCATTCTATTCCACTTTTTCACTATTTATGTTTTCCGTTATCGAGATAAAAAAGCAATATGCAAAATGTAATAATCCATTTTGAGAAATCGGATAAAATTTTTGACAATCGAAAATAGAACTCAAATTTCAGATTCTTCAGAATTCAACCCAATCAATTTTATAATATTATGTGTCAAATCAATCAATTCAATATAAAACACTTTATATAAATTTTGAATGAAATGAGGGATATAAAAATCGGAAGTTATAAATTAATTAACCCTAATTAAACTTCCCTAATCCCTTCTCTGTTCTATACCGCCTCTCACGCCTTTTTATTCGAGGGTTTCAATCGAATGTTTTCCAGAGCCTTCGAAATTTCTCCTCCCTTCTCCCGACACTCCTCTCCTCTCGATTTTGCTCGCATGCTGGTTCGATCCCCCTGTTTGATCGCTCGACAATTAAGGATTCCACGATCATTCACTATAGCAAGGGGCGAGCGACACCAAGTGAAGCCACAAAGCACCGCGCCTCTTCCCATCTCCCGTTTTCTTCATTTCTCGCAGTGATTCATCTTTCTGTTGCTTTTGCGTGATTCTGCACTGTAGCAGAATCACGACCTGCAACAGGCTGCATGCACGACCGAGTGCCGTAGGCCTTGGTTCAGAGCTCCAGGGAAAAATTGGTAAGTGTGAAATTGATTTGAATGCTATTCGAGACTTTGTTTCTTTTCTTTGCTTCCAATTTGATATTGGCCTCGTTTTTCATGTATTGTTTGTTTTTGATAGTCGTCATAAGCTATGAAATGATGTCAAAAGTGTTGTAAGTGGCTTGTGAGTTTTCGTAAAGAGATTCCGACACAAATTCAAGAGGGTTAAGAGGGAGTAAGCAAAGTTAAGAAGAAGAGAAAAAGATTTGGCAGAGAATGGCTAGTTGCCGAGAAGGCTGTTTAAGTTATGTTTTAACAATTCAATTATATTTTGAGTTCAATTACTTTATGAACTATGATATTCAAAATTTCAAAGTCATTTAATATTTCAGGTTGTTTACTTAAAATGAAAAATTTGGGTAAGCGTGTAGGAGTTCGTCGAAGGATTACTCCGTAAATTTCAGGTAAAATAATCTCATGCTAATTTAACGAGAATAATTCGATTTACGGAAATTAGTTGAATCTTAAAGTTTAATGTTTTGTTTTATGGGTCATTAAGATTAATATAAAAGTTACCGCAACGTCCAGCTAGTTATCACAAATCAAGAATCTAGTGCGACAACTGATGTGAGTAATCATATTTTTAAATTTTAGTATTTTTTTATTTCAAATTATATGTTTGATTTCATATATATTCTATTTTAGTTAGATTATTTATATTATTTTGGACATGATAGAAATGTGCGATATGTATGATATACTTGATCTGCATGATATATGTGATAATGGAAAATGGCACTTGGTAAACATGATTAAAAATGATATGCATGATTGTTATTATTGCGGGGTATAATTATGGTTTAATATGTTATAATTAAGTTATGCTATTTGATTGTTGTTTTAAATATGCGGGTTAGGGTTAGGGTTTAGTAGAGATTGCCTACCTCTCAAATTTCAGGTGTTTATCATTTTATGTATTCGAGTTGTGTTGTTTTGTGTTAGTGAAATAAAAGATTTTGTTTGTTATAATCTCTGTGAAAGCCTCTCTATCCTATCAAATTGATATCGAAGATCGATTTCTTGGAAATTAACGACCGGATCGCAATCGCCTTCGTCATCGAATCTCGCGATACGACCACGACTTGAGGTATCGACGTACAAGTCTCTGTTGCGTCACCTTCTTGACTGAATCACATGAAACAACCACAATTCTACCTAGTTGGGAAGCCAACTATGGGATCACAATGTATAGGCGCTGGTTTCATGGCCCGACGGGGCATGCATTATTTGGTTTAAACTGAAAAATCAAATCAAACGAAGTTAATTTGGTTGATTCAGTTTGGTTTTAAAAATATTTTGGTTATAGTTTTAGAAATGTTAAAGTTTGGTTTTCGGTTATTGGTTTGGTTTTACTTCTTATTTAACTGAATGAGGTGAAAACCTAATTTTCTAGGTAAGTCTTTTTTGAAATTTTTAGGAAGTAAATTTTTTAGTGATCAACCTTACATATTCATCGCTTAGTAATCTTCATTTTCACTAATTATCATCATATTTTTATACATTCAAACTATATTTCGGTTTATGCAAAACCGAATTGGTCAAATCAAATTAAACTTCGGTTTGACTGGTTCGGTTTTATCAAAATTTTGTTTGGATCGGTACTTTGAAATTTGGATTTTTTTTGAAGTTGGTTTTCCCAATTTGAAAACCGAACCATCCGAACTGACCGAATGCTCACCCCTACCTGACATTGTGCGAAAGAGTCTTGATTCTACATAGTTGAGAAGCCAACAATCAGATCGCGAGGTACAATCGCCGCCTTCGTGACTGAACCACACGAAATACTTGTGATTCTCCCTAGCTAGGAAGCCAATGAAGTGATTGCGGGGTACGAGGCATCTCCTTCGTGTTGCCTTTGTGACCATTCCTGTTCCCGCGACACAATCACTGTTCTATAGCTAACTAGGAAAGAAACGACAAGATTGCGATGTATAGAGTTTTGCCTTTGTGATCAAAATTCTTCCTGTGAGTTATGACAGCCAAAAAAGTGGATGTTTGTGGGAAATAATAGCGGAAGAGGTGAGGCAAATCATTTCTAGAATGGAGGAGCATTTCGCGTCCATAGAGGGGCGGTTTGAAGGAAATTCATGGTCTTGGAAGAAATGATGAAGAAGATTGAGTTTCACATAATTCTTCGTCACCTGCAGTGGCATCAATCGACAACATCTAAAGCTGATGCGAGCTACTACAACCAGAATGATTCACTTGACATCAGGGTAGCTTCGTTGCTTTAGAAAGAACTGGAGCTGCAGGATTGGGCGAAGGAATTGAGAGTGGACTCAAGCGACAACACTTGGAAGGAATATCACGACATTTGGACAATTGGAATGAGAAGTAGCATACAAAATGGGTCGGCGTGCAATTTATGGCGGGAGAAGATCAATTTGAAGGATTTTGGCCTAGAATAGGGAACTATGGTGTGCGCGACTCTCGTAGAAGACTGCATCCAACCTCTCTAGTGTTTTTTGCTTCGCCAGCCTTCTGGGCAAATGATAATTGGGGAGCCTATGGGGATAAATGAGCTAAGTATGGGCCGAACCATAATTATGAAAGAAAGGAAATCAATATGAGTTGAGGAATGAAATCCAATATAATATTAACCCGTTTAAAAAAAGAACAAATCAGATTAAATTAAAGAAAAAGAATTTATGGTTAGGACGCCTGTTTCATAGGTGTTGATCAGGTACTTTCCCACCTCCTATGAGAGTGTCGAGGATTATTTCTCATCTCCTCTCATTCGAACCCACCTCACATAAAAGGTGAGTGAGAGGGAGTTAAAGAGAAAGAGAGTGAAGAATAGAGGGACAAAAATCAATGAAGAAGAAAAATGAGGAAGAAGTTGAAGAAGAAGAAAAAGAAGCTGAAGAGGAAGAAGAGGAAGAGGAGGAAAAAGAGGAAGAGGAAGAGGTGGAGAGAGCCGCTCGCCTGGTGCATCGTTTTCTTCTACTCTCACTATCGAACAAGCGTGACATAAGCTCAAGCGACTCTCTGGATTTCATCTGCATGCATAGATGCTCAATCCCGAGCAATTTCGAGAGTCTGGGAAGCTTGAACGACTTTCAGTAGTTGAGTGATGCATCTTCCCGTGCGAATGAGTGCCTCCGTCGAGGAAGTCGTGCCCTAACTTAGCAAAAGAGAAGAAGGCAAGAGGCGAGCAGCTCACGTGAACCCTTCTCACCCATTTTTGACCCGCTGGAAGGGAGAAGGGGAGCAGAGCTGCTTTCCCTCATTTATGTTAGCCCCAGTACTTAAAAAGAAGCTCGATGGAGTTGCTTAAGCTCCTAGCACAAGGAGCAGCACACAAGAGCTTTGTTGCTTATGGGGGAGACTCTATTGAGCCTCTACATGTTTGATTCACAAAAATAGCGCTAGGCAGTAAGAAAAAGGAAGGATATTTTGCCGATGTATAAATTCTTAAATCCAATTTAAGATTTCTATTTTGCTAAAAAATTAAGTCTTCATTAATTATTTAACATTTTAGAAAGCCCTAATGTTTACTTCCTGAAATTATCTAGGGTATCAACGAGGGGATTATGTCAATAAAGGACTTGGCTGAGGTGAAGAAAAATTTTCAAGGACAACGTTTAATTTTAATAGCTAATATCCAAATCCTCAATAAATTCATATTAATGGTAAATTAACTTATTGAAATCCTGAGTTTAAACTATTCATTAAAGTACTCTGAACTCAAAGATGATAAAAGAAACGTTATAGAAATTTTAGAGGAGTTGTATATGTAAATTAGACAAATGTAAAATGAATATATCAACATAATAATAATAAAATTGAAAGTTATTTTGAAAGTAAGATTAAAAATGAATATGAACTAATTAAGTATAATGTGTTATTATAAGTTCACCAAAGAACTAGATTGATTTGAGGAGAGAAAATCGACTCACTGTACAGGTGGGTAAATATGTTCTTATTTTACAATAGTTTTGTTTATTTATTGTTTCTCAATTTTTTTTAAAAGTGAATGTTTATGTTTTGCTTTTAAATTTTAAATGCAAAAATAAAATAAAATATGATAAATGAATGCATATAAGAGTCACACCTAGATGGTACTAGCAAGGAAATGCAATGTTACCCGTGCACGAAAATAGAAATAAAAATGGTTGCTTACTTTTATCATGGGTTGACAAAGATTAAACTTATATTCTTTTAAAGTATATATTTAGACAGAGACTCTCAATAATGAAAAGTGTAATAAAAATAATAAAAATAAATAAAAACTATTTTATTTGCTGTTTCTTTTTACTGCTCAGTCTTTTATTGTTCACATTATTTAAAAAATAAATAATTATTTTAAAATGAGAATTATTGTAATTTAGAAACGTTTATCCACTGATTATTTCAATGCAAACCTTGAACTGCTAACATTTTATAAGAAAATTAGCTTTAGGAGGCTGATTTAGTGGGGAAGTAATTGTAGAATAGCGAGGGGATGAAATAGATGAGTTTGATGACATTTGGATGGAGATAGATGTCGTTTGACGGTTGTCCCGGTTGAAAACAACAAATGTAACTTCGAAACGACAATGTGCGGATAACGTCACCAAGTGACCGCCACACCTTACTGGCAAAGTTCATTGTACTAGAACTAATATGAAAAAAAAAAACAGTGGAAACACATAAGTTTTCATTAATATTAAAATATGGTTACAACATGACTCAAATGGAAATAACAATACAAAATATAAAATCAACACAAGTAAACACTCCTAAATGTATCCCAATGGGTGGTGGTCGGCTAGAGGGATAAGGATGATTGGGAGGAATGAAGATAACAACGGGAGGCGAGTGGTAGCGAAGGGAAGATGCGGAACAGTAGGGACAACAATTGGGAAGGGTTGTAGGTGGTCGACATCGGTAGTATGATGGTTGGGAGAAACTTGAAAGGAGCTAGGGAGGCGGGACAATAATAATAACCTCTAGGAAAAAGGAATGACTTGGTGTCGGGGTGAGAAAGGGAGAGTTCAGCGACAGAAGAGTGGGGAGGAGAAGTTTTGGGGAAGGTAAAAAAGGAGGATGCAATCACCGCCGTTGAGAGGATGTAGTCGAAGCACCACTAACTCAGATACAACCCACAAAGGGGAAATAATTTCACACAGGAATTTGAGAACAAACACAACCAAATCTCACTCCCCAAACATAGAGGACAACAATTTATAAGTTCCCAAGAAACTTCTACACAAATGGAAAAGGAGAGAAAGGCAAGAGAAATCTAGAAGACATTGAGAAGCTTCCCTGGATCACACTGCATCCCCACATATTGCAAACTTTTGTGATCCTTGCCTTCTGCCTTCTCGAGGGATTGCGGGGTCTCGCCTGCCCCACTACTCCCGTGAACTCTCGCGGGCCTTCGATCCTGTGGGATCGAAGCGTCCCGTATCAGGATGCATTCAACGCCCAGGGGCGCTGTTTTTACTCCCATATTAGGGCATTGTTAGCGCCTACTTCAGTCTCTCGTGGTTGGGGAAAGCTTCAATGTCATAGGTCGAAACCTTTGTTTTGTCGTTAGTCACCTCTAGATCCCATTGGCGACTGCACTGTCTCTCGAGGTGCCTGAGGGTCTTCTCCCACGTACGTGCAAACATCCACCTCAATCCAATCTTTCGTGATTGTGCGTCTTACAAATACTGTTGAATTTTCCCAAAGTATCTCATAGGCGGTTTAGTCTTTTGTGCCGGAAGAGTAGCCTGAAACTTCCCGCTCTATGGTGGAGTGGGTGATACGGTATCAATTACGAAGCTCTGAAACCTTCTTTATTGTATTTGCCCCGTGTTAGGAGATGATATCACGGTCCACTCATTTTGTGTCGCCACTAATTCTGGTTCCCCCGACGCTACTCTACTGATAAGGGATTCTGTGACCTCGGGCTCCGCCAAAGAAAGGAGGGTGACACTTCATGTCCTTGCTGAAAGATTACATGTTTCTATATTCGTCGTGCTGAGTCCTTCGGTCGAATTTACACGGTCATCCCAACAGAAGGTGGCAGACATCAATGGGAACCACGCCACACTGTAGCTAATCTTGTAGCTGGTCTCTGATCGAAAATTCTTCCAAGCATCTTTGGTCGATGTTGACCCGATTCTCTTTCTTCAACCACATGAATGAATATGGTTGGGAATTCTTCTGAGTCTCAAGTTCTAATTTTTCTACCATCTATGTTGATGCCACGCTCTTGCTGCTTCCGCCATCGATGGTTAGACTGCATACTTTTCCGTTTACTGTGCAACAAGTGTAAAATATGTTGTGGGGAAGCCACTGCTGATCCCTCATGTTCCCAGTCTGTAGGTTCCGTCGAATTACGAGTTTTTCTCCTTCGTCTGGTCGAAGTTGGTAAACCTCACCTTGTTTCTCAGCTTTCTCCTCATTACTTATTTCTTCTACGACGCCTTGATCTGTGAGTGTGACTGCCCTGCTTGTGGGACAACTGGAGACATTGTGGCTGTAGTTGTGGCCTCTTTCCTGGCAGGCATGGTGTCGGAGGAGTTACTCTTCTCCTATTTCTTCCCTCTTTGATCCGTAGTGTCATTCCCAAGTCTGGGCTTGCCTTTGATTTCTGTATATCCTTGTTAGTTTTGGTAATTGTTGGTCACAACCCGCGTAGAGGTTGCTGCCTGAAAGATGATTGTTGCCGGTTCTGCTTCTGTTGTCTTTTCACCTTCAAGGCTAATGTCTGAACATCCCCTGGTGTCTAATATAGCTGCAACTGCACCACATTGTTGATGGCGGGTCAGACCCAAAGCTATCTGACTATTGTATGTTCCTTTGGCTCCGTCCATTCGCATTTCAGTTGTAAGTGGTCTAATTGGATTGTTAGCCTGTGAACTCCTCAATTGAAAGATCCTCCTGCTGTAAGAAACATTTCCTGACAATAGTGGGGGTGTGAGAGGTATTTTTTCTGCATTACCTTCTTCATCTTCTCTCACTTAGGTGTCTTCTCGCTGCCTTCCCTTTATCTCTGTTTTTGTATATTTTCCCACTATAATGAGGCTTTTTTCTTTAGTTTAATGGCAGCTAGCTTGACTCGTTTGTTCTCTGGTACATCATTATGTTCATAAATCCGTTCAACTAATTGCAGCCACTTGACAAACTCATCAGGATCCATAGCTCCTTCAAATTCTAGGAGGTCCATCTTGATGACAAAGTCCTGCTGACCTCCATAAGAGACCTCTCCTCTCAGCATCCTTTGATGTTGAATGCCAAAATGGCGTGGTCGATATTTCTTGTCATTGCGGACTTCCCTTTGGAACAAATTCATCTCCTCGTCCCTGTCTTACCCTCGAATTTCTCGATCACAATCGAAGGTGATCTCTTTCTGATTTTCGTCATCCAGCTTTGCTAGTCTCCATTGCAGGCGACAAATTTATTTTTGAATCTCCTCCCGGGTCGGGTTTGGCGTACCTCTTCGCGGTGATATGGCTAGGGTTGGGGATTGACAAAAAAAAAAAAAATTGTTGGAGGTGACTTGGGTAGGNGGATTGACAAAAAAAAAAAAAAATTGTTGGAGGTGACTTGGGTAGGGGCGGATGCCAGGAGACCTTAGGATGGGACTAGAGTTGAGCTAGCTCTGATACCAAACGATGCCGGAACAAGTAGGAAAAATAGTAGAAACATAAATAAACTTTCATTAATATTAAAAGAGGGATGCAGCATGACTCAAACGGAGATAGCAACATAAAACATGAAAAATGACACAAGCAAACACTTCTAAATGTATCCCAATGGGTGATGGAGGTCGGCTAGAGGGATAGAGATGATTGAAATGGACGACGACAACAACCGTAGGCGGGTGGTAGCGAAGGGAAGGTGCAGAATTGTAGGGACAACAAGTGGGAAGGGTTGTAGGTGATCAACAACAGCAGTGTGGTGGTTGGGAGAAGCTTGAAAGGAGTTAGGAGGCAGGACAACAATAATAACTTGTAGGAAGGGGGAATGGCTGGGTGTTGGGGTGACCGAGGGAGAGTTCGATGGCTGAGGAGTGGTAAGGAGATGGTTTGGGAAAGGTAAAAGAGGAGGATACAATCATCACCTCGGGGAGGATACAACTAAAGCACTACCAACTCCTCAAATACAGCTCACAAAGGAGAAAGAATTCCACACGGGAATTTGAGAACAAGCACAACCAAATCTCACTCCCCACGCATATTAATGACTCAAATCTACTTCGAACCTCCTCAGTATTTACAGACCAAAGGTCTACATTACCTTCTGAAGATGTTAAAACCACCATTAAATAGGTTCCATTCTTGTAATCAACCTGCTGTAGCTATAAGTATGATGTGCGCATCTAAAATTTTTTCCTAATCTTGTTTTATTCAGACATTTACCTTGTGGATATGATAACTAGATACGGCATTTTACACTATTTTACCAACTGGAACATTCTCCTTTCAGTTTCTTCTAATTGATAGTGCAATTATTTGTAAAAAAATTGAATGTTTCATAATACTAAATGGGAATGTTAGTCTGGGCAATAATTTATTTCCAACTTTCAGCATTGTCAATTTACTTGTCTTCTGTATCAGGTTCTGGATTCTGTCTTAGGAGAACATTTTGTTCCAAATGACACGTGCCTTCATTCAGATGGTGAACTTTGCCAGTTAGTCACTGGGCCAAATATGGGCGGAAAGAGTTGCTACATTCGACAGGTCGCCCTTATAGCAATAATGTCTCAGGTATGTTCCCTTCTTTTATACTTATCAGTTAGGGATGCCCACAATTCTTGGTTTTACATGTTAAATACAAGACTGGAAGATCAATTGTGAAAACTTCTTCCTGATGGAGCACCATCCTTCAGTTGTGTCATGTTGTTGTCGGTTTACTCGGATGTTTTATTCTTTATGGCAAACAATTCTTCTACCTTTTATCAATTCAATTAAAACAAGTCTTATTTCGTCCAAGCCTCTGGCATCTTCCATCCATTTGTAGTTATTATTCCAAAATGTGTGTGGTTCTTGATTTTTACTTCTAAACAGAAGACCTGTATATGAGAGCCTATTTGGCATCACTTTTGTTTTCAAATTTTTTTATTTTTTATTTTGTTTTACAAAATATGCTTTGTTGGTATAATTTCTATGTTTTTTATATTTTGTTTTAAAAAATAAATTAAATTGTTTTTAAAAACACTTAAAGCACCTAAAAAAAATTGAGTGTTTTTAGAAACAATTAGCTCAATAAAATATGTTTTAATTTAAATTAATACATAAACAAAACAAAATAAAATAAAAAGCAAAAATAAAAATTAAAACTGATCCCAAATGACTCTAATCAATTGCCTATGCTTCTTCTTAACAATAAAGTCAACTCTAGCAGCGCGCATTTTACCTCGATCATATCAGTTGTGTCATGCTATTGATTAAACCAGACCTTTGCTTCTTTATGACACTATTTATCATTATCTTGGAACCATTCCTTATTTATCATCTGGCGGCAGTATCTTCTGCTTGTTTGGCAGTGCCCACATGTAAATATTCTCATTTAAGTCGTGTTCTATAGTTTACATTTGTCTAGATCAGTAAGGTTTTTCGCAATGCTTTTCAATAAGAATGGCCGTCAGTGCTATAATCAGGCATACCACCTTAAGAAACACTATATTTGTTTATTGTCATATTTTGATCAATGTTTGATGTTCATGCCATATTATTACTTTTTTTTACCAGTTGTGGGACTGACTTTGATGATGTATGGATCTCTTTGCTGCTATTTGTATTTGGTCATGCTTGTTATCGTAGGAAAACATTTAGTTTGGAAAAAAATGTTTTTTATGACTACAATATATCTTCATAACTAAAAATACTTTCTCATTGGATTAAGCCAATATGATATATTACAAAAGTTGCACTTTAACTTTGTATTAGAGCAAGGGTAACCCGTACTGACAGTACTCTTTTACCGGAGTGAGTTATATTGTATCAGATATGCAGCAACAGATATTACCCGAAAGAATTTGGAAGGAATTCTTTTTCATCCATTATTTATAATAACACAGAGCCATTAATAAATCATAAAACCAATGAAACAGGGATCATTAGCAACTGAAAATATCTACATACAGCAATCATGCTTTAGATCGATCTATTATAAAAATATACTATCTCCCATAATTACAAAAATGCAAATGTGGTTTAGCAAAAAGGCATGCCTTTTATCTATAACCTTCAACGTCAATCAAAATGGTCCCCCGCCCTTCCCTTAAATGAAATTAACATATGCAGATAAAGTAAGGATGAGTATCAATAGTTCAGCAGTTTTTACAAAACATACTATTATATCTTATACATGAAAGAAGCGACATCTTTTTCGTTAGGACTGATCCTTACAACATTGATAAGATAAAATAGTATCATCAGGAAGACATTTGTTGCTGGACACTTGGACCTTTCAAAATACTTTCTTGGCATCAAGTTTTAGTTTAGGAAGGAGAGCATCTTAAACTCTCTCTCTCTCTCTCTCTCTCTCCCCCTTCTTACATGCAAACCTATTGACTTTCTCATGATATTTTGCATTTATATGAGAGTGAAGAAATCCTTAAAGATGCTTCTTGCTATTGACACCTACTATGTAAACTTATTTGATTGCACTCATCTTGATATCTTTTCTTACTGGTTTGGATAGTCATCATATACAATACTTGAAGAAGAAACACTAGGGTGTTATTCTAATAATTTTAAGATGCACGTTTTTGAAAAATCTTTAGTCCAGCAAAAACATAATTAATAAAAAAATGAAGCTTGTATCGATGTTGTTTGTGTTCGATCTATCCAAAATGGGAGTATATTTCAGGTTCTTATGTATTTTTCGGTGGAAGTCTCGTGTCCTGGAGAAATATTAAATAAATTGTTGTATCAATCTAGTGTTATGCTTGCCAAATGATTTGTATTAACTCAGGATGAAGGATTTCGCTTTCTACATTGAAAGCAATCTTATCTATCATGACGGATGAAGTATTTCACTTTCTACATTGAAAGCAATCTTATCTATCATGAATTGAATAGTCGCTCTGTCCAAAATATAGTTCTGCCAAAATAATATCACCCCATATTTCTTCCGTGACCAACAATTAATTGATATTTTTATCAAGCATCTGTGATCACTTCTTTCTTCCAATCTTTGTAACAAGCTGAAACTCTAGCTTGAGGAGTATCATCTTATGAAAGTAGCCTGATTAAAAGATGATTTTATTACTCTAATATAGCATCATAATTGAGAATATTTTTCCTCAATTTCTTGTTATTCTTTTCTTTCAATTTGCCTATATTATTTCCCCTTATTATATTTAAAAAATGTTCTGGCAATGTTAAGCATCTTAATTTGATAATTTTGAGAAACTTTGATTATATTTTCATTGCAATTTCTTCATCACATTTTCATCTGATCCCATTAGGTTGGATCCTTTGTACCAGCATCGTCTGTAAAGTTGCACGTGTTCGACGGGGTATACACTCGAATGGGAGCATCCGATAGCATCCAACATGGATCGAGTACCTTCTTTGAAGAATTGAATGAGACTTCTCATATTCTCGAACATTGCACATCGCGGTCTCTCGTCATCATTGATGAGCTCGGCCGAGGAACGAGTACCCATGATGGTGTCGCCATTGCTTATGCAACATTGCATTATCTTCTGCACCAGAAGAAATCTATGGTTCTTTTTGTTACACACTACCCCCAAATTCTGGATATACAGAGTAAATTTGAAGGATCAGTTGGAGCATATCATGTTTCTTATTTGACATCAAAGAAACCTTTGAAATTAATGGAATCTAAATCAGAATTTGATATTGGAGATGAGGAGAAACAAGACGTGACCTTTCTGTATAAGGTTATTCATGGTGCATCTGACAAGAGCTTTGGCCTCAATGTTGCTCGACTTGCTCAGGTTCGTTTAATTGCATGCACTAATCAACCATTAATTTTGTTTTCATAGTTTCTGCTCGTTTTGAATAGCCCCCAATTTTTACGGGCATTTGCATACATACCACCCAATTCCTATGCATTTACATATCTAACACCTAAAATTTGCCTTTTACATTTATACCATATCACATAAAAAATACCACCATTTTAACATTTAAAACATGGAATATATATTTTCATGCATAGGTAAGGTGGCATGTGTGGAAAAAATTGAAGTATGGATACTAAATATGCAAATAAATAAGAAATGAGCGGTATGTATGTAAATCTTCCTTTTCATTTTATTTTTGGAGCGTTTATATGATCTGTTTCCTTCCAGTTGCCGCATATGTGCATTAAAAGAGCAGCTTTCATGGCCGCAAAACTTGAAGCAGACATCAGTTCACAGACTGGAAATCAGGCCAAAATGTCAGATAGTAATAAAACTATAGAGGAAGACAAAACTAGTGATATTCATTCTGGTTCGCCTAAATATGCACATGAAGATAGCAAACACTTTGAAGAGCTGGTGAAAAAATGCCGCATCATATTCTTTTCTATAAAATCAGCACTACGAAATGCTGACACGGATGAAATTTTTCGCTGTTGGAAGGGCGCTAGAGAAGTAGCACAGATGGCATCGAAGCGGTGATTGGCATTTTTTCGCTCGAATCACGTCTTAGAAGCTCTTGACCTCCATCAGCTATATGTTTCTAGATGAGGTGCAGCATCTTTATTCGACTCACCTTTTGCATTCTGATATCTTCTACTTGTTGGCTTGGGGAGCTAAGCCGTTTTGTAAATGGTGGAATAGATCAATTCAGAGGAAAAGAATGTGTAACTATGAGAATTGAGAACTAACCATGTTATTTAATGAAGGCATTATTATCATCCAAAATGAGAGGGCCATGCAGATGCTTGCCTGTTTTACAGTTTTCTTATTGCAGCTTACCTGACATGATCTCAATGGTCAATAGGTGGGTAAAATCATTTATATATTAGTTAGTTTGGTAATGATACTTTGTGTGTTAAAAAATGTATGATTATATGGGATAATGTTGTAAATGGATTTGACAGCATAAAAAAAAACATTGCTTATAGTTTGTTATACAAATATTATGAACTTGACTATATTAATGCATGTGATATTTTATATTTATGCAATATAATATTATTTTAACCTACTAATTTGATAACATTTTTTTATCTATTAGTATATAATAATTAGTCTTTTGTTATTCATATTGTATGCCTTGATGTCTTCTAATTTTTATTGAATAAATATGTTATTTATTGGTTTGGGTTTTCAAACTCATTTATTATAATTTTTTTTTTTGATAAAAATTTCTTGTAGGTAGCTTCGTGGATCATCAACATAAGACCAGACTCTTTAGTAGTAGCATTTCATTCAATATATATATTTTTATGATTTTGTTATAGTTTGGGTCCAGGTAGTATTTGCTCATGTAATTTCTATGTCTAAATTTTTAATGAAATGCTACTACCAAAGACAAAGTTTAATGAAATGCTACTATTTCATGCAAATATATATATTTCTTAAAAAGTAATGGCCGGCGGCTATTATACAAGGCTCCAACCATCCTTAGTGTGCCTAATAATTTAAGTACCACCCTTTATGAGGTGCCGTCATCAAAAAAAGATTCGAACTTCCGACCTCAGGATACTTGTTAATCAATAAGTATGAAAATGTGTATAAAGAGGTGACGATTTCAGAATTAGATGAAGTAATCTGATTTTCCTTCGAACCTTAAAATTTCAAGATACCTCGGACCTCGGAATGGTATTCCAATTAAGACGTTAATTTTTTATGTGATATTTCAATAATAAGATTTGCCGCAGGCTTTTCTCGCCTCTCTTAAACGAAACCAGCACACGCAAAGTAGCGTCTTTCCATCCCAGGCACCGATCACCAGTCCTGCGTGACACTTCACTTTCCCGACGCACAGCACGGATCCAGAAAACAACCTCCGCGATGCTCACCTTGTTCAATGCTTCGCTTCGAAGTCCGAGCGCTTGATTTCTTCACTAACCAGTATCGAAGGTCTCGTGGGTAACGCCGGAATCCTTAGGATCACTCCTTCAGCTCGGACTGACGCCCCCTATCGTTTCTCCAACTATACCCTCACTGCCGCTTTTTCTGTGACTGAAGTTCTAGGGTTTTTGAGAGGTGTAGCCATTTATCTTGAATTGATGAGGTAAGCTTTGCTGCTGTGCGTTCATTACTCTGTTGGGTTCTATTTTCCTTGTTTGCATTATTGGTAACGTACTTTCCGCTTCGCTGAATTCTGGTTGTTCTTATTGCATAAATTTTCACTGAAGATTTCGGTTTTTATTGAATCGGCTGTGGTGATTGTGTTAGTTTTAACTTCTTGAAGAGAGGAAGATGGATGTTGCTTGTGGTTTTTGGCACTCTGGCATCGCCTATTATGGCGTTTATTCGGGTTCTGGCATAAGAAGTACAGGATTTAAGTCGGGTGCTAGGGATTGTAGTGTTGCTGGAGATTATAGGGTTTTCTGTCGATTACGTTCAGCAAAGAGGAGAAACCACGCTGTAAGTGCTAGCCACTGCGGCTTGCAGCGTTCAGTTTGTCGAGTTCTTTTTCCTCATTTGCATGTGAGGCGGCGTTCTCTGGCTGACAGTTCATGCAATTGCAGAAAACATTGGAAGGAAGCTGTGTGGTTGCAGTGTCAGAGAAATGACTCTTTGGCATATGTTGATGGGGAAGGTCAGGATCTTACTGAAAGTCCTAAGATGTCAAAATCTGATCCTTTGGCTGAGGGCACAGAAGTAGCATCAAGTTCTGTTACAGAAACTAATGGTTCGGTGGATAATGTAAAGGGTGACAATCAGTTGGAGGATTTAAGAGAAATGCTTCAGAAGGCTATGAAGGAGCTTGAAGTTGCCAGGCTTAACAGTATCATGTTTGAGCAGAAGGCTCAGAATACATCTGAATTTGCATTCGCGTTAAAAGATGAAGCAGAAAGTGCTTGGAGAGATGTTACTTCTGCTGTTACTATGATTCAGGAGATAATTAATGAAGAGACTACGGCAAAAGAAGCTGTCCAGAAGGCCACTATGGCCCTTTCAATGGCCGAGGCTAGGCTAAGGCTGGCAACAGGATTATTGGATCCCACAGAAGAGATATCAGTCTCGGCGGAGCCTTCTATGCAGAGCGAAGTGGAGCAGGACCTTCTTTCTGCCCAGGAGGAGATTAAAGATTGTAAGGCTCGTTTGGATAACTATGAAGCAGAGTTGAAGAGAATCCAAACAAAAAAGGAGGAGCTGCAGAAGGAAGTAGACAGGTTGAGTGAAATTGCTGAGAAGACTCAGCTGAATGCCTTGAAGGCAGAGGAGGATGTTGCCAACATAATGCTCCTGGCAGAGCAAGCAGTTGCTTTTGAATTGGAGGTGACACAACATCTGAATGATGCAGAGCTTGCATTGCAGAAAGTAGAGAAGGTTGCCTTATCAGCTGATCTGCTGGAACAACCTTCCCAAGAACAGCTAATTGAGGAAGTGGACCATGATGCAGAGAAGACTAGTTCAGCTGTTGCTGATGGCTCAACTGTAGTAAGAGACATTGGAGTGTCACCTGCTAGTG
This sequence comes from Phalaenopsis hybrid cultivar, assembly GCA_002079205.1. Classification (NCBI taxonomy): domain Eukaryota; kingdom Viridiplantae; phylum Streptophyta; class Magnoliopsida; order Asparagales; family Orchidaceae; genus Phalaenopsis; species Phalaenopsis hybrid cultivar. The sequence continues at coordinate 44,384 of JXCR01034053.1, read as the reverse complement.
ATGTGGCTGAGCTGATTTTGGGTTCGGCACAAAGCTCTGATCAGATGAATGGCATGCCAAGTTCATTTCCTGACAAAGAATCTGAGGACGATACAAAGAAAGGAAAGAAGCAGGAACTTCAGTCAAAAGATCTAACCAAGGATTCAACTTTAAATGTTCCAAAAGGATTATTAAAAAAATCTTCTCGTTTCTTTTCTGCATCTTTTTTCTCTTTTAAAGTAGAAGGCAAAGAATTCACTCCTTCAACTGTTATCCAAGGGCTAGCCATGTTTGCTAAGAAACAAGCACCAAACCTAGTTCTCGGGACTTTGCTTCTTGGGCTTGGGTGTGTTATATTTGTATTCAGCAATACTTTCTTGTCGGTTGTCTTCATGTTCTTTAGTGTTGGATTCAACATAAGTTTCTGACATAGTTATCTGTTTTTCTTTTCATTTGTTTGGATTCTCAGGACTGTTCTTTTGAGTACTCGAGCAGAAAAAAATTATCAGCTGCTTCAACAGCCAGATTTAGTAACTAGTATTGAAGAAGTAACCTCAACTGCAGAACCTTTGGTTCAGGAGATAAGGAGGTTCCCTAAAAGATTGAAAAAGCTTATTGCGCTTTTACCGCAGCAAGAGGTAGATGATATATCCTTTTGATTAAACTTGTTCTTTTATTTGAAGGATTTGTGTTGATTACTGACGAGATAGATGATATTTTAGAATTCTTTCTTTCTTTCTTTTTTCTGTTTGGAAAGATTTCTGGTAATTACTGTTTGCAAAACCTGCAAGATGTGGTTAGAAATTCAAGTCTTTGATGAAAATTATTGAATGTTATGTCAAGGACTGTACGAAATGGCTCTAGTTGTTGTTCATTCCATGCTGTTTTCTGTAAAAAGAGCTATTTTGCTTTAAAAATAATTCTATCGATAGCACTTCATTTAATGGATAAAAAGTCTGACAATTACTTCTTATTTTGCTAGATAAAGGAGGAAGAAGCTTCCCTTTTTGATATGCTATGGCTGTTATTAGCCAGTGTAATTTTTGTTCCTATATTCCAAAAGATTCCTGGAGGTAAGCGAATGCAATTGTTTTCTTATATTTTTATTTTTATTTGCGACTATGTAAATTCTTTAATTATTCTTCTTTATTTTTTTAATGATTAATATTTTTTTTCAATTGATTTACACTTGTTTCTATGGTTTGATTTCTAATTTGTGATATATCTTGCCATTTCTTACATGGCTACCTATTCAATGCGCTTGTTGTTGTATGATAAATGCAGATGTGCCCCATATCAGTTTGAAAATAAGTGAAATACATTTCAGGACTCTGCTCTTATTAGATTTTTATGATTACCCTGGAATATCTTCTCGTAGCTTTTTACTCTTCGAACTTGAATCATGACTTAAAGAAATTAAACTATATAAACCGTGGATGGGTTTATTTATTTGGCTTATAGGGGCTTGATCAATATTTGGAACGAGTAATTTCACGTATATTTCTTGTGGCATCCTTTATCATTTTCTTTTGGTTTATTTTTTAATTCTTCATTGCTTATATTGATTCTTGTAGCTGGTTGTTCATTGTATTACCTGAACCATTTAAGGCTGAGTTGTCAATCTTTCTAGATAGGTTACTTGCACAAGCAAATTGAAGTTTTTTTTTAGTTGAACCAAATTTTAGAATAAGATGGCTAGTTTATCAGGAAGAATACCTTAAAATTTTAGTGCATTCTACAAAAATGATCTTGCGTTGGTAAGAAGATCTGGTGGTGGACTGAGGAAGTAAAAAAGTTTAATAAAAAAAGACGTGCTTCAAAAGGGTGGTGAAGATAATGATGCTTATTATGAATAATCGAAAAAACTGAAGTTCGAGTTCTAAAGAAGATGCGAAAAGCTAATATATTGGTCTAGGTAAGATGTATAATGAAATTGGAAAGTTATTACTAATTTCTGATTTGGAGAGTTGTTGGTAGCATTTTCTTGGACTATTTCCGCTTTTTGGATGGTTCAATGTAGCACGTTTGGCAAAAAGAGTGATAAATTCTTGATTTTTTAGGCCAAATCCTCAAGAACTTGTGACCAATTTTTACTGTTGTTGCATTATTAAATAAAAAGTGAAGGCTTTCCCCAAAAGAGAGTTGTGGAGCATCAGTTGCACTGTTTGAAGGAGGTATACTGCCCAATCAAATGCTTCATTACCACCCAATGTTTAGGACATGTGAATGATGAAATAAAATGATACCGAATTTACTATAGAAATAAGGTGAGGAGAAACACAACAAAACCACTAGTAGTATAATGAAATTGGAAAGTTATTACTAATTTCTGATTTGGAGAGTTGTTGGTGGCATTTTCTTGGACTATTTCCGCTTTTTGGATGGTTCGATGTAGCACGTTTGGCAAAAAGAGTGATAAATTCTTGATTTTTTAGGCCAAATCCTCAAGAACTTATGACCAATTTTTACTTTTGTTGCATTATTAAATAAAAAGTGAAGGCTTTCCCCAAAAGAGAGTTGTGGAGCATCAGTTGCACTGTTTGAAGGAGGTATACTGCCCAATCAAATGCTTCATTACCACCCAATGTTTAGGACATGTGAATGATGAAATAAAATGATACCGAATTTACTATAGAAATAAGGTGAGGAGAAACACAACAAAACCACTAGTAATTGTATAGAAGCTAGAAATTGAACATACAATAAATTGAAAGAAAATAATAATGGTAAGTACTAAGAATAGGTTGCAGGTGGTAGTGGTTATGGTTATGGATCTTCGGGGTGGTTGCAAGGAGGCAACTAGCAAGCTGGAAGGTGAGGACAACAAGACAACTGTTGTCACTGGGTGGCGATGGCGGGGTGGGAAAAAAAAAACACATTTTCTAGGCGGAAAAAGCAGACAAACAATGAAGGGGATGTGGGAGCGATGCGGGAAATGATGGGGGAAATGTATGAGAAGGATAAACATCCCCTGGAGACTAATTTACAATTGGAGTAACACTTGAAACTCTAGAATACTACCTGTAGAGGGAGGGGATGCCAATGACTGTCTCAAAGCAAATTATAGAAAAATCGAACCCTAAACACCAACAAAAGCAAATATACTCTTAAAAAGTGGCGACACTCCCAAGACTAGAGGGTTGACCGATCCTCAATAACCTTGGACATAATCGGTCTAGGTAAATTTGACGCTCCACATCAATCTCTCGGGATTCGAGGAGCTTTGATGACGCAATGGATTACTGGGCTAAAATGGCCAAGGGTTTGGGTCCAATAGGAGTCACGGTCCAGCAGGAGGCTGAACCAACCGACTCTTTTCCTTTGGGAGGGGTTCAATATTGTTTTTTCCGATTTCAGGTTTCTGTCTTTAGGCGCTTTTATCTTGCTAGGGCTATATACGATGATAGGTGGTGCTTTAGTTATATCCTGCTCTGAGATGATGACGACATTTACCTCCCATCCCTTTGATCCCTACCTTTCAGTCGACACTCACCTCCTACCTCATGCCGCCAGCGTCCCTCCCTTCCCTGCTTTCGCTTTTCCCAGAACCGGTCTCTTGACCTCCTACCTACCGCCTTCTACCTTGCTCCCAGACGTTGGTCCGCTTGCTCTTTCGCACTCTACCTGATCCCAACCACCAACCACCCTGCAGCTTCCCTCCTCTAGCACCTCTCCTTCAGCCGCCCAAGCTTCCCTCCACCAGCCGCCAACGTCTTCCTGTTTATCCCCCCACCTCCAAATATATTCCCGCACCGGGATGTCACTTCCAGGCCCTAGCCTGATTTTGATGTTTGTAGTGCTTTTCATTTCTGTTTGAGTCTTGATTGTAGTAACATTCATTGTTCTGCTTAATAGTATTTGTTTTTGTTATTGTGATTTGGTTAATTATGGTATCATTCCACCTCATTCGTCGAATCTTCTGTCTTCTCATAGGATGAAGTCAGGTCGGCCACATTGAAGGTAGCAAAAATGTTGTAACCTCCCAGTAAGTCAATCATGTAGGCGTTTTTGTTTAGCTTTTTGAGGATCTTGAAAGACCAATTTGCTTTGGGTTTGAGTTTCTGAAAAGATCCCATGGGAAACCTTTTTCTTCATTATAATCCACACTAGATCTCCCTCTTGAAAGTTCTCATTCTTCTTCCTTTTATTAACGTGCTCTAGACGCTTTTGCTTCTGTTTGGTGATCTCACTCTACCTCCTCATGTAGCCTTTGATTCTCTTGCACTCTAGCTTCAACATCAACACTAACCTCTATTGCAGGAAGCAGTGGTACTAAGTAAATTGGGGTGAGTGGGTTGCGCCCATACATAATTTCGATGATGGTATGTCTTGTAGTCTACTCACGAACCTATTGTAAATAGGTTTAGCTTGGGCTAGAACTAGATCACACTACTTGATGTTCTTACCTATAAAGCATCTTTATAGATTCCCAAATCTTCTGTTCACCACTTGTGTCTTTGGGCGAACTGTTGAATTAAAGTGAAGCTTAGTACTGAGCTTTCCGCATAGAGTTCTCCAAAATTAGCTCAGAAATTTGACATCCCCATCCGAAATAAATGGTCTTTGGTACACCATGCACTCTCACTCTCCCTGAAATACAAGTCAGCTATATGTGAGACATCCAGTGTGTCTTGTGGCAAGGTACAAAATGTGTCGTCTTTGAAAAATTGTCAACCAGTACAATTACTGAATCCTTATTCGACTGTGTTCTAGGAAGGCCCACAATGAAATTCATACTAACATCTAACCATGGAGCCTTTGGTACTTGTAATGGTGTGTATAGCCCAATATTTTGCGCTCTCTGATTTTTGCCAGGTGGCAAACTCTACATTGCCTGACTTACCTATCTACATCCCTTGTCTGTCTAGGAAAGAAAAAATATTTCCTCACAAGTGCGAGAGTCTTGTCTCTTACAAAATGACCCGCTAATCTCCCATTATAACTCTCCTATATGATGAACTTGCTCAATGAACATCTGAGAAGACACAACCTCTTCTGATGGAATAGGTAGTCATCGGATATGTGGTATTGTTCTGTAGGCTTCTCCTAACGCTGGTCACAAATCTCTCGGGAGTCCTCTTTTGCTTTTTATGGCTCCTTTACCACCTTGAATCTCACAACTTTAGCCTGCTTAGAGGTGAGCAATAAGTGGCAATGGCTCAAGGCATTTGCTACTCGATTCTGACCTCTTGTTTGTTCTTGAGCACAAAGTGAAATGAAGCCAAAAAGTAAACCCATGAAGCATTTTTGCCCTTTAGCTAGCCCTGGCTGTTCAAAAACCTCAAAACCTCATTATCTATCAATAAAGTAAATTCACAAGTTAATAGGTAGTGACTCCAATGACTGAGAGCTCTCACACTAGCTTAGAATTCCTTATCATATATTGAATATTTCCTCATGGAGTCACTCAACTTCTCACTGAAAAGGATTATGAAATGCCCTCCCCGCATCGACACTGCTACAATCCCCACATTAGAAGTATCATATTCCACCTCAAACAACGGGCTGAAATCTAGTAGTATTAACACGGGGGCCTGAGTCATCTTCTTCTTTAGGATGTCAAAAGCTGGACTGAGCAACCTTTTGTCGGCCCTTTATTTCTGCTTTTTATGTTAAGTGTTGGGATATCATTAAACAAGAAGTGGTTAATGTTATTCAAAGTTTTTTTCTGGGAGAAGACCCTGGTAATTGCTTCAGCTCTACTTCTATTGTTCTCATTCCTAAAGGGCATGACAAAATTACTTGGGATAATTTCCGACCTATTTCACTCACTACCGTTATCTCTAAGGTATTGAGTAAAATTATTGTCACAAGACTGCACCCTTTTCTTGGGAAAATTATATCTCCTCAACAACCGACTTTTATAAAAGGTAGAGATATTACAGATAATATCTTGCTTGCTCAGGAATTGATTGAAGATCTTGACAAAAAATGCAGAGGTGAGAACATGGTCTTTAAACTTGACATAAGAAAAGTCTTTGACACCATAAATTGGGACTTTATTCTAAGTATCCTTAAAGCTAAGGGCTTTAAAGAGGATTTTTGCTTACTTATTAAGAGATGGTTAGCCAATAACCACTACAACATTCTTATTAACGGTAAATCTTTTGGTTTCTTCTCCGCTGCTAGAGGAATTAAGCAGGGAGACCCCCTCTCCCCTACCATCTTTATTATTGCTTTTGATTACCTCTCGAGACTCATAAACAGGTTGCATCAAACTCATCCTCACTTTCAATACTCTCATAAATCGAAAATTGTTATTAGCCATCTGGTTTATGCAGATGATGCCATCTTGTTTTCCAATGCTAGTAAGCCTACCGTCAAAGCTATGATGAATTTGCTCAAAGATTTTCAGGATGCCTTTGGCCTACTCTTTAACCTGGATAAGTGTTCCATTTATTTTGGCAGCAAGGTAAATCAAAACATTGAAAAGTGGGCTTCTGTTTACACTGGTTGCAAGATGGCAAAACTCCCCCTTAAATACCTTGGGGTCAACTTGCTAAGGGGAAGGAGGAAACAAACTCAAATGGATGACGTGGTGGAGACTATCAAATCTAAAATCAATGATTGGAGAAACAATTTCTTGTCTAATGGGGGTAGGCTCACTCTCCTTAAAAGTGTGCTATGCAGTATTCCCTTATATTCTATGCAAGTGCTGAAAATAAAGAAAAATACACAAAATACTCTTGAAGTTCTCTTTAATAAATTTCTTTGGCGTGGGAATAGTTCATCTAAAATATGGGCTAGTTGGAAGAAAGTTTGTAAACCTTATAAGTCAGGGGGGCTTGGGTTTAAAACCCTTAAAGAAATTATTGATATTAATATGTGCAAACTTTGGTACAAATCAGAGCCCAAGATTTTCTTTAGTCTCAATTTCTTTTACACAAGTATTGCACTCATGTTCACCCTTCTGTTACTTCCTGGCATGTGGGTGATTCCAAAATTTGGAAAGCTATCATTCTTGCTCGGGAGGTGGCTTCCTACTTTATTTTTTGGGATATTGGGGAAGGAAATGTCTCTTTCTGGAATGATCACTGGAGTGCTTCCCATCTGTCAAGTTTACCTCATTTCATCTCTGATGAAGATCTTATGGTTAGGGATTGCTGGATTAACAGAGATTGGAATATGGCTAAGTTGTGGACTCTTGTTGGTGAAGAAGCTACTTCCATTGCTAACATCCCTATTAATACTGCCTCTAGAGATGTTCCTATGTGGAAACTACTTTCTAATGTTTCTATCACTAAAATGTTATATACTCAAGTCTACAACCATCGTCAGTGGTATTGGAGTAAATATACTTGGCACCAATTCATCTCCCCTTCTATCTCTTTCTTTATTTGGAGATTGTTTCCTAACCTTCTATCTCTTGATGACATCCTTAAAACGAAGGGTTTAAAGTTGGCCTTTGTTTGTTATGTTTGTAAGCAAGAAGCTGAATCTCCTAATCATTTATTTTATGAATGTAATTTTGCTTCCATTGTTTGGCATTATATTGGTTCATATTTTGGTTTAAGATGGCCAATTAGATTCCACATTAAGAATATCCTGGAAACTTGGAAGAACTCTGATTACTATCACAAGAAGCTTCATTATTTCCCTATGATTGTTCTGTGGTTTATATGGGTTGGAAGAAATAGTCACAAATATGAGAACTCACCTCATACCCCCATAATCTGGTTGCTCTTATTGTTGCCAACTTCCTTAAAGCCTCTAATGCGCTGGGAGGTAATATTTCTCGGCAGTGCAATGTTCATAGACCAACCTTAATTAAGTGGTCTCCTCCTTTCCCTGGGTGGATTAAGGGTAATATTGATGGTAGTTTTAATGGTGAGAAGTCTGGAATTGGAGGTTTATTTTGGGATGCTAGTGGTCAGTGTCTGGTTTTCTTTGCTTCACCTTGCTTTGCATCTTCTCCTTTGGAAGCTGAAACTAGGGCTGTTTTGGGTGCTCTACATACTGCCATTTCCTTTGGCTTCTCTAATCTCATTATTGAAACTGATTCTCAAGTTCTTTTTCACACTTTAACGGGCAAGGTAAAGCCTCTTTGGAATATGATGATTTTGATTAATCGAATAGGTTGTATGGTGGCTAGCTCTAATATCTCTATTCAGTATAATTTTGTTAATCGGGAAGGAAATAGGCCTGCAGATTGGCTGGCTAAACATGGGTACAATGGCATTTATATTGGGCAAACCCCCCTCCCCCCTCTCAAATTTGATTCATGGTGATATTATTGATGTCCCCTATTTACGTGCTTGAGGTTGTTGTGCTGCAGGGTTTTGATGACTTGTTTTATCCCATTCTCAGTTGGATCTTTCCTTTTGCTGGGTGGTGTACATCAAGCACTTATATATGTTTTGTTTGGAGGCAAGAGAAGAGGATTGTTACCTTGTTACAATTTTGCGCTTAGATTGGAAGATTGTGCAGTTGCAAGATAATTGGACTTACGGATTGCATAGTTCCGTTTTGCACTTTCCCTACAAGTTCATTCTTGGAATACTACTTTTGTTTGACATATCTTTTTGGGTTACATGTAATCTTGGTAGTGATAGTTTGTTTTATCTCCTTTTTGTATGGTGTTGTATGTGGACGGAGGAACCCTTAAGTTTCAATGTATCTTTTTGCTTTTTAGTAGGGATCCTCCTTCCCTCCTAAAATTGTACTATCTCTATTATCATTAACGCGTAAGGAGCCACGAGTTGCTCTTTCAATCAAATATATATATATATATATATATATATATATATATATGATTATAATTTTAGAAAATAATATTTTAATTTTTGAAAAGTGAGACCGCATGGACCTCACACATTTTATAGTTTAGATAGTTGAGCGCGATACCACAAGTAGTACACTATCCCGAAGGATATGCATATAATTTGTTAGTATGTTTAACCACGTAAACTAAAAGATTTGTGACGTCCGTTTGGTCTGCGAAACCCTTTTTTATAAGCCGACAAGTTTCACTATTTAATACGAGAGATTAAATAAGATTTATATTAAGCTAGACTATTAAGTTTCTTATAGAGACAAGCCCATATAGTTAATTACATCGCAATCAAAATCACCTAAGAAGACTCTCGATTAAGATCAGTAATTTTGCCTTCAAGATTTCAAAGTTTAATTTTCCAAGATTAAATATGAGGAAATCAAATGAGAAAGACTGAAAATATGAACAATTATTTTCAGGAGTCAATGGAGTGAAAGATAGGGGATGTAACTGATCCGGGGGGGAACCCCGATGACTTCTCAACTATCCTACGACTGGACCTTAACTCTGATGAGACTTCCTACACCTCGTTGTTGTGGTCTCAACCGCTGTTCTCTGTCCGCTTGCTTCCATGCTCCACTTCTTGGAAAAACTACTCTAAACTCCTTAATATGTTGATTATAGATTCGAGGTTGCGGTGTATATAAATATACAGTTATTGGGTCAGTGGCTCGCTATAGGGTACTTCCTAAACCGGGTGTCTTACTATCCTCTATCCTAAAAGACCCCTGCAAGTCTATAGAAACAACATGATTAATAAAAGAAAACATGCTACGCAACGTGCTAAACAACAAACATTAATGTCACAAGCATGAATTGTATAGATATGCAATAAATTGCACAGTAAAGAAAGTGAAACATTGTAAATATAAAACAAACTTGTATACCTGATGAGCCTGCTGCTTCTGTATATGAGATCGGTGTCGCAGGTGCAAGTAAACGAGTATAATGAAAAGAATTTCAGAAATGTGTAAGCGTGAATTTATATAAACAAGAATGAATAGTGAACATCATTTCAAAAACTCGACAAATTACCCACGATAACTCGAAGAAAACCGTTGAAAACACGAGAAAAATCCGGAGGAAATCACGAATCATCTACTAAGATCCCAATAAAATCGTAGGAAACACACGAAAAATCCGAGGAGAGAGAAATTCGTAAGCATTCGAGTCGGGCTAGGCTCAGATTTAGGTATTCTTGAGGGACTCCGAAGACAACTATCGGTCACCCGTATGTATAGAGCCCGACGTTCAACTATAAATTTTTCCTGCAATACCAACTTAGGAGGTTACTCCTTAGCCCAGTACCGACAATTGACAAGCGGACAATCGAATTATATTACTTAAAATTCATATTTTGTCATGCATATTGGCTCCATTTATATAAGAGAAAGTAATTTCTATTTTTGTAGTCAAAATAATTTTGTAAATGACATATCTGTTCTTATCATTTTTATAAAATATGATTGTCTACAAGTCGATCGCACTCGGATTAGAACCACCGACCTAAGAAGGCAAGTGTGTCCTGCTAGTCTGATGTCGGTGAATAATATTGTCATTCTACAATTCACCGGACCCCTGAATTGGGTCCTGACGTCGTATGATGGAATATTATTTCGCTCTACCATCGAATGTCTTTATCATAAATGCCTAAACCCCCCAAAAAAATCTTCGAACTTACGACCTTGCTTGATGGTTCATATATAGCCGTATTTATATATGCATGTTTGTGTTTCATATATAAGCGCCTAAAACCCAAACCAAGAAGCAAGAAAAAAAAGAAGAGAAATGGGGTGAGAGATAGGAGTGAATGATTCACCTGAAATGACGAAAAGGTGAAAAGTGTCTCGGCCCTCAAAACTGCATCTAAAGCTATCGATGAAAAGACCCAAAGAAAATGCAGCCCGACAATCCAAGAATGAATCGGGGTATCCTTTCCTCCAATTCAGTAAACGAATCAACCCAAAAGATATCATTTTCAAACTGCATCTCAAACAAATCGAAACAGGAAGGGGATCGGACCAATGCGACGACTACATACATAGCCTGCAATTTTTATGTATTTATACACCAAAACCACAGCCCAACAGGGCACAATACAGTCCCAAACATCGCCAAATCCTCAGCCCAAACACCTTCAAATAAAACCAACGAATGCGGCCCGCAAGCTTGTCAAAACAGCCAACAAACATGGTCGAAACTGCAGCCCAGCGGCCCGCAAACTTGTCAAAACAGCAACCAAATATGGTCGAAACTGCAACACATAGGTGCATCCCAAAAGTGCTCCAAATAGCCCAAAAGGGGGAGCCCAAAAGCCACCAATCTGACTGCAGGTGTCACAGCAACAGATTAAGATGAATGGTCGACCCAGTCTCTCTGGCTAGTTGCCCAAGTTCAACAAATTTCACCAGACAAAAACAAGACTTCTCTTTCTTAGCAAAATTGATAAAAAAATGTGATTAACCATCATAAGCTAGACAGCCTACATATAAAATGGCCTGTTGCCAATAGAAACTATAGCAGATGCCATAGCCAGTTGCAAAAGTTGCATCTTAAAATTACCACCAGATCAAGAAATGGAAGAGAGCATGAACTCAGAAGAAATATGGAGCATGAGGTATAATTCCTTCGATCGACAGAAGATACACACAATATTTTCAAAGAGCATGTCTGCTAGTGAAACGAGATAGTATAAATAACATTCGTACCATTTCAATTATATTTCACCTGCAGCTCCCCCTCCGTCAATTGATATTAGAAGGGTGTACAGACTTCAGACAATTTTTTTTGTATTTACATATGTAACACCTAAACCTTACCTTTGCATCTGCATCATTTGTAGGAGTGAAGTACACATTTGTATGCATAATTAAGGTATTAAATATGTAAATATATGCATCAGGTGGCATGCATGTAAGTTTTCACACAGAAGTTAAGTAGGCCTAGAAATTGAGTGGTATGTGTGTAAACATGAGAGTTTAGTAGTAAGAATATATATACATAAACGTAGTTGGAATTTCACAGAACTGAAGCAGCTATCGACTGAGAGAAATTTCCCAAGAACAAAGCCTAAACCGACGAAGCAAAATATCGAGGAACCAAGCAGAAAGCTGGTGATCCAGCCAAAATACTGAGAAAACAAGCCAATGCTAACTCGTCGAGGGCAAATCAAAGTAGAGATTAGAAAACAAACACAAACGACAAACTCTAAGCAAGCCTTTTGCGGTTTCAAGAGGAGAAGTAGAAATTTTAGGGGAGAAAGATATGGCCGAACCTGACAGCTCTCGAGAGGGGAAGGGGAGCAAGGGCTTCGTCTGCGAGAGGAGGGAGTAGCTTCTGCATGAAGTCGGCTGGGGCTTTTTTTCTGAGGGGCGTTCCGCTCGGTCCTTGAGACGAGGAACAAGAGGGATTTTTAGCCTAGCAAAAGTTTCTGGTCCAGAAGAGCGAAGCAGTCGAGGGTCTCGGGAAGGAGAGTCTCGGGCAGAGGTTGTCAGAGCGAGGGGTCAACGAGGAGAAGACGCTGGAGGAGGATTGTCGTGAGTTAGGGATNTGCTTCACCTTGCTTTGCATCTTCTCCTTTGGAAGCTGAAACTAGGGCTGTTTTGGGTGCTCTACATACTGCAATTTCCTTTGGCTTCTCTAATCTCATTATTGAAATTGATTCTCAAGTTCTTTTTCACACTTTAACGGGCAAGGTAAAGCCTCTTTGGAATATGATGATTTTGATTAATCGAATAGGTTGTATGATGGCTAGCTCTAATATCTCTATTCAGTATAATTTTGTTAATCGGGAAGGAAATAGGCCTGCAGATTGGCCGGCTAAACATGAGTACAATGACATTTATATTAGGCAAACCCCCCTCCCCCCTCTCAAATTTGATTCATGGTGATATTATTGATGTCCCCTATTTACGTGCTTGAGGTTGTTGTACTGCAGGGTTTTGTTGACTTGTTTTATCCCATTCTCATTTGGATCTTTCCTTTTTGCTGGGTGGTGTACATCAAACACTTATATATGTTTTGTTTGGAGGCAAGAGAAGAGGTTTTATTGGGAGACACATGACTCCCTTTTTTGTGGCAATATTTCAGTTTCTTAGACGACAGAATTTTACTATTTTGTTTCTCCTCCAGGACTGTTACTTTGTCACAATTTTGCGCTTAGATTGGAAGATTGTGCAGTTACAAGATAATTGGACTTACAGATTGCATAGTTCCGTTTTGCACTTTCCCTACAAGTTCATTTTTGGAATTCTACTTTTGATTGACATATCTTTTTGGGTTACATGTAATTTTGGAAGTGATAGTTTGTTCTATGTCATTTTTTGTGTGGTGTTGTATGTGGACAGAGGAACCATTAGGTTTCAATGTATCTTTTTGCTTTTTAGTAGGGATCCTCCTTCCCTCCTAAAATTGTACTATCTCTATTATCATTAACGCGTAAGGAGCCACGAGTTGCTCTTTCAATCAAA